>JALPQI010002818.1:0-74583 GCA_025490895.1 Thaumatotibia leucotreta | reverse complement strand
TCATAGGACATGTGGCTTGTCGTCTTTTTCTGTATAATAAAAGCAAGTCATCATCATCTTCTTCCTCTTCTAATAAAAGACGTAAAAAATTGCGATCACTATTCTCGAACACGTCAGACATCTTGTTTCACGGACCGCTCGGAATCAACTGGATGCCATCTGCAGTTGTCGTCTGCAGTCGGGATCGAAATCATGACTGCAGCGACAGGACGCAACGACGTGTCGCGACGACATGAAGCGACGACATGAAGCGACGACATGTCGTCTGCTGGTGCTGCGTGCGGTCGGCTGCCAACTTGTACCTTAATGGGGTTGGGGACCATTTGGACGTAGTTATACAAAAAGGAACCACAACATCAGCCTATCTCAGTCCACTGCTGGACGGAGGCCTCTCCTATTAAATATGCGTATAGACGCTTTGGTAAATTCTCATAATCGCCACGCTGGGCAAGCGGATTGGTGATCGTATGATGACGCTGCTGCCCATTATCAATTTTCTATCAAATAATGGTCAGCGAGTTTAATCCCTTAGTCGACTTTTACGACACCCGCGGGAAGAGTTGGGGTGCGGGCGGTGACAAATGTTTTCTTCCTGACGTCACCACACGGCACAAAAAGGAACCAATTCACACGAATTTGTCATTTTACAAATTGACTTGTTTGATTGAATGGTTTTGATGGTGTTAATTAGAATGAAAAAATCATGTGGGTTGGTTCCCTTTTGCATAACTACGTCCATTTGTGTAGTGTACTATAATAGTATCATCGCCCACTACTGGGGTGTACTGCTATTTCGCCGAAATATTATTCGCATAATTTTACTTCCCAACCAACTTATGGCAGGTGTGAGATGATTCACAAGGTGTACCAACATTTACCAAATTATTATTAGCCAACTTTCATATGGCTGAATTTTCATTTGGCAACTAGTTGAACCCTTAAATGCATGACCTTGACAACAATTTATTCAAATTTGAATTCTGAGATGCTGTCAACAGAGTCCAGAATACATGATGCATATATACATCACTATGCATTTAAGGGTTAAGTTAGGTTAATGTTGGTTTGCCATGTGATGATTCGTCCAAATTAAACTATGGGAATAATAATTTGGGAAGTCATGATATGCCATAAAATTTTCGGCTACATATTACCCTTGTTATAGAAAGTCGGTCATGCGTTTGGGTCAATCACTTTTTTATGTTGTTATTCTGTCACATCACCCAGGGGACAACAGTGTGATAGTTTGTTAGGAGAAAGTGTCCTGCAAGCTCTACTATCATAATTAGTGTGTGACTCGCCTTGGAAGGTCACAATAACTATAAAAAAATTCAATTTTTTGTCAATTTGAATGCCATTAAACTGTGAATTTAAGGGTGACCCAGGAGCACGTAACCATGGCAACGAGTGACATGAAAAAAGTGATTGACCCGTTTACACTTTTTTGTTTTCTACTGACGGAAAGTATAAGGGTGCGGCTCCACTGACGCGGAGCGGTGCAAAATTGACCAATTACATTCTTCAAATTCGAAACACTGTGATGCGGTCTCATTGGCCGAGCTCTCACAGCTTCGCTCCTTCCCTTAGTCCTATCTTTCAAATACCTGGTTACTGATGCCAATAATATTTCCAGCTGCCTACAAGAAACCGGCTGGGACTACCAACGAGCGCTCCTAATCTTCAACCAGTTACACGCTGAAGGGAAAATACCGCCTGAAGCATTTGTGAAGTGAACATTCGGACTCTAGTTGAGGCTGTGCCTATTGTAAATATACTTAAGGAGATACATATTTTTGTTAGTCGAATTTAGATTGTTTAACTTTAAGATATTGACCGTTGTTGTGACTGGTAATTATTGAAGGGCTAATGCAACTGGTTTTTTGGAACATTTAAATGCTTTGTGTGAGCCCTTCATACGGCATTTCAACTGCTGATAGTTTTTCTAGTGACTGTTATTAGGATGTAATTTCACTTGGGGCTATTAATCTTTTGGAACCTGGATCCCTGAATAACCTCGAAAATGTATTTCTTCGTAAAACCTCGACTTTTCAGGACTAAGTGAAACATTTTTTGGCTTCACAAGTAACCAGCATGTTCCAATAGGTTGAATCTTTCTTTGATGTGTTGAAACTTCTAATTGAATTAAGGTGAAGTGTGATCCTTTGATTACGTGTAAGTTGATGTTCCTAATATTCTTTCAATTTTTTTTATATGTCGAAGTAAATTAATTGTATGGCTGTTTTTCTAATTTCTTAAATTTCTCAGTTTCATGGCTGTAATTAGAACACAGACAAACAAACCTATAGACGTCGCATAGCCTTGTTTATCGGTTACAAGGGTTGTAATTGGCATATTCCAATAGATATTATTGACTTAATCGCAGCACGTTAAGCGCCAATTTCGCTCTCTCAACCATTTCATTTTGACAGCTTGGGATTTGGTGGAGAAATGCTTGAACGACGTCTTTATGTTTTCTTGTCTGTGGTGCACCATTGAAATACCATAAAATATATAACCACAAAATATGGCGCTGTTATAAGTAAGATTGATTTTTGGAATATTAATAAAAATATCATCAAGCAAAGGTAACGCGTTAGATTATCAAAGTCTACAAAAGAATGTGTTTTTAGGAGGATTTAAAAAAAAAGCTCTTGTAGCTTAGCATTTAGATGTAGTTTAACCCATTTACCAACTTTCTGCCTAAATTATAAGTAGAATTTACATTTTGAGAATGATTCTAGTTCCCCTAAACTACATCTACTTGTATGTTCTATTGTTAACCTTTTGGACGCCAACGACCGATATATTGGCACCACAGGTTCAACGCCAAAGACCAATATATAAGTCTTGGTCCACAGAGCAATATAGACTAGAATTTTGTTGACGTGGCGTGTGAGTGACACAGCCTTTGTATTTGACGTGGCGATAAAAAGGTTAAATACATTTCAACAAACTCGTACATAATTGTATGAAAGATAATCAGAATTTGTTTTAAGTTTGTTAATGGCAGGTATCATTGTTCATGCCGCTGTAAGACTGATTGTAGATCATTGAGTTATATAAAGAAATTGACAAAAAAAAAGATAACTTAATCCCCTTGTCAATCAAGCTTTTTTCAATTTGATAGCTAATATAATAGAAGAATTTTGTAATAAAGTTGCCATCATTGTAATCATAATTCACAAGGATTAATCTTAAATTAATGTTTTTTTTTTAATTAATATGTCATGATTTGTAGACTTATTGTTTTTTGCCGAATGTAAGAATTTAATAATTGAAAACACCCTGATGTTAGAGAATACGTAATTGTCATTCCTTATAACTGGGCGCAGTTTTGCAAAAAGGAACCAATCCACACGAATTTATCATTTAAAAAATTGACTTTGTTTTGATTTAAGGTGTTAGAATGAAAAATTCATGTTGGTTCGATCCCCTTTGCATAACTAGGTCCAATTAATCTATGGTAACAACAAGAATAATTGTCTTCTTACCATGTAGTGACAGATTTAACTAACATACTAAACTCGAATTTAATGCCTCGTCCAGAGGTTTTTTATTGTATAACTTTAATTGCTAATATTCTGTTCAAAATATGATCAAGTCTTCATTACTGAGGCTGTATGAAGCATAATAGATAATTTTTAGTTAATTGTTTTAGTTTATCTTTAGTTGTCTTAAAAAATAAGAAAACTATAATGACAAAAAATCTAAACCTTAAATTTTGGGATAAAGAAACCACAGTACTATGTTTTGGCGCGTGTCTTTCAGCTGTTTTGACGTCCGACAATGTTTGGTTGATGGAACCTGGGACAGGGGTCCTTACAGGGTTAGAGACCCTGCCCATGCAAAAGCGACGGAACCCCTTCACGTGGGCTAGTCGCTCGTTGTATGCTTGGGATATCACCATGAATTTGAACTGACGTCATTTTGACATCGCTGTATTTTAAAGACACTACTGATTCTATGGAATTTCTTGGTCTATGGTTCATTTTACTGTGGGAAAGAGAGGAGGCACGTAGGCAACCTGGAGACTATGGGAGATTCTTTAGAATACTATTCGCCTTTTCTGCTGTGGTTTCGTGTGGGCGGGGTTTAGGAGGTTGCTGAAGTATCTTAATTGTATACATATAATGAAGATTAATTACATTTCTTTTATAAGCACTTTTTCTTTTATTTATACATCTATCCTCTATGATAGTTTTTTATTATATTAAGTACTGCTTAACAAAAAACAGGTCAAGACGTATGTATTCTTGAAAATATTTAAAAAATCGTTTCAAATTACTCGTTTTTCGGATTCTTTCTGCAAAATCAATTAAAGGTGCCACTTATTACTTCAACTCTAAACAATGTCGATTAGGTCAATTTTCACTTACCTACAAAAGGCGAACGCGATGTCACTGAGGAAAAGTCAATTGAAATTAATCCCGAATAAAACTGAATAAAACGATGTTTTCATAATTTAATATTTTCTTCGGTTACCGCGAGGATTACTCATGAAATAAAACTATGAAAACGGATAAACTCGCGTATATTAACTAATTTTAACTTCATTCCGACGTTTCGAACACTTTACAGGGTTCGTGGTCTGCGGATGACTGACAATGGAGGAAATTTGATAGATCTACCTCCATCAAAATAAGAAAGATAAGTACAAAACTACCCACCAAAGAAAAATTACTAAACCACAGACAATAAATTTTAAGGGTGGATGTACATACAAAATTTGCAAATTAAGCTAGTTATTCATTACAAATATTTTCAGAATGAAGACAAGAGACAAAATAAATAATCTACGCCGGTTCTATCCCTACGCCACTGCCTGAGAAGTATTTTTTCCTTCCTTTGTATGATTGTATTGTTAGGAAGGTATCCCAAAATTGGGACCGGCAAGAAACTCAGCGGGACAACTCTTTTCAAAAAACATTTGTAGTACATCTTAAGATCATCATGCATTAAACCAAAACATACAATTTTGATTAATAAGGAAATTTAAAATAATTTTGAAAAAATGTTGCCAGTACTAAAAAGGGGGGGAATGGTCGTCGGAATGAAGTTAAAATTAGTTAATATACGCGAGTTTATCCGTTTTCATAGTTTTATTTCATTTTCATAATTTACTTAAAAAATTGGTTTTTTTTATGCTACTTTAACGCCAGCCATGAGCTTGGCTTGACGGGCCATACATTAGTTTAGGGTTCTACAAATCTACAGTGTTCTATGGATCCGTCAGGAAGGACGACATATTCTACGAAGTTTGACTGACAAGTGAGAAGAACTTGTGTGCTAAGTCACGGGTCTAAAAGTAAAAACCATATTACCTATCCTCAACTAATCTATCATAAACTCAATAAAGTCGCATTTCCTTTGTTTGGATGATTTTACAAACAGACGAAGTTCATCACTATCCCTTACATCATAGTGAGGTTCAAAATAATATTTAAAGAAAATAGTATGGTGGGCCTTATGAGGATAAAATGACTAATTAAAATTAACTATCTCGTGGTAATATGTCCTGCTTTAGACCCTTGTCTTGTCAAACAATCTACTATTGTATACATTATGTATTCTTGGAATCTAAGCACCCACGTATATCAAGGTTCTGATTAAACTTGTTTGTGATCTGTCACCGCTGAGATGTTTGTTCTGATAGCAGCTCTTCAGTCAACGCTTTAAATCTCGTCTGTGGTAAATTGGTAACACAGTTTCTAGGTTAATTGTTAAATTATGTCTAGGGAGTTTAGAGGAAAGCTTGAAGCGTTTTATTTAAGGTTCAAATTAAACTGAGTACGTAGAGCAACATTTAGAATAAATTAAAGCACTAGTTGCTCACGTGAATTTATTAATGTGAAAATATGTAAACAAACCGTTCAATATCCATAATCTAGTCCTATTTTATTGTTTAAATGGTTTAGTATAACTTAATAGTAAGTCGACTAAATAACACGCGAATTTAGTAGAATTCAAGGACGTAGATAAAATTAAACACATTATGAATACAAGGTTTTTCTTTACATTTTGCAACTCTTACAGACGGGGACTTTAGGGACTAAGTACCTAAGTAATAATTGTCCTTATGTATTTGCTTTCTCATTCTAATCGTTACGATGAAATGCTAATCCTAAAGTAGGTAGTAGTAGGTATGCACATAAATATGTCCCTATTGCGAATTGTAGATACCTATATATGCAGGTATTTCAACGAATGCACATATTGGATCAAACAAATATGGTCGCCTTCATAAATATGTTGACACCAAATTTAAATTTCCACTAGTAATAAGTTATGGACGTGACTGTAAGTAAATATAAATACCCATACCAAAAATGGTACAAATGAGAGGTGCTATGTAATTTAGGGGGTAAGATTTTAAACTTACCCCCTCATGCATAAACGTCTTCTAACTTTGTAAGCCGATAGATATCGTTTTGTCCCTTTCTGTCTAATATGTATTTCTATAAGATAGACAGGGATAAACGATACTATCGGTTTGCAAAGTTAGGGGAGGATTATGAATTAGGGTGTTAGGCTAGGTTCCTTTATAAAAAGTCGTCTAAGAGACATTCTCTTCATAGGTACAGTTCTGTTTCTGTGTTCTCTTTAGTAAAAAAAAAAGTGGCCAAGCGTCTATTGTCATGGCGGTAGCGTGCATGTTCAGATATGTTTGATTATCGTGGCGGCACTGGTATATCTGATGGCGATTGTACCTACTTACATCACATCACATCACATCATCAGCCTGTGATAGTCAACTGCTGGACATAGGCCTCTCCTATTAATTATGCGTACCTACAGGGTGTTTTTTTTTCGACCGTTGTAGAAGTCGAAATCGCGAAAAAAAAATCAGCTGTTTCATACATTTCGGCCGGCGTAATGCCGCCAATTTGTATGAAACAGCTGATTTTTTTTTCGCGATTTCGACTTTGTCCCCATAGTAAAAGTTGGTGAGTATGACCTACACATTCACTACGTAGAATTTGAACGGTCGAAAAAAAAACACCCTGTATAGACGGATTAGGAGGTAAATGCCCATAATCGCCACTCTGGGCAAGCGGATTGGCGATCGCAGTAACGTGCCCACTATGATGACGCTGCTGCCCATCATCAATCTTTTATCAAATAATAGTCAGTGACACTTCAATCCCTTAGTCGACTCTTACGACACCCGCAGGAGTTGGGGTGGTGACAAATGTATTCTTACTGCCGTCACCACACAGCTACTTACATATTGCTACAAAATTGTAACTGCAAATAGCTACGACCTGATGAAAATGTTTTGCAAAAATCTTTCGGCCGGCATTCGCACTTCAATTTGTTGACTGAAGATAACTGGTGACATCGTAAAATTTCATTTCCGTTCATGGAAATTTTCATTCGTAAATACGTAGTGCGTATTAGATTACATATTTGTTTGAGCGGTTTTCCCACAGTGTAATACTCTTTTTCCATTAGTCTTGTAAGTCCTTTGTCTCAAACTGGTCAGGTACCTACTTAGGAGCATTTCATGGGCTGTCCCGTACAAACGTGTGTACATATATTTCGATAATTTGAGTTTTTTTCCAAGTTGTTAGTTATTTTATTATATATATTTTTGAGCAATTTGTGACTCCTCTGTCACGTCTTCGATATCGATAAAAGTGGGTAGGTTGGTCGAGTCAATGATGCTAAGCAAGATCAACCACAGTTCCCAAAATGTCCCAGACATTTTGTATGGAAGTTTCTTCTTTTGTTAGCAGATTCCAATACATTTTTGGTAACAAAAACGGAATGTTTCATACAGATTTTTTCCACAGTTTGTCTAAAACGATGTTTTTTTGTTATTCATACAGGGCGAGTGACATAGAAACTAAAGTTACTCAGATCCCAGACGATCGTAAGTAATTACAGGTTCGACTAACACTTGGTAAGGATATTGCGATGACTACAAATACTGCCATATGAAAACCTGCCACGGCTGTTAATTTCTTTGCATTCACGGAATGTAGTGAAATAATAAAGTTGCAATGCAAGCCAACATTAGTCGGTAATCTGTTTTAGATATATTATCTCAGTTTGCCATAAACCGTTCAGAAATGTACATGTATCAACGGTGCAACAGTAATTACTTAGGTAGTATACGCTGCGATGCTATCTTTGCTTGCATACTCGCGAGTACACGACTTTCACAGCGTGGAATTTTCCAGTTCGTATAATTACTAAAATTAATGGTGCGAAGAAATTTATAATCTACATAAAAGTTTCCGATACACCCAATATGTGTTTTGTAACAATTCCGCAACGAGAACGAGTAAACACATATTTCGAAGATTTTCAGAGCCATAAGTAGATACTAAATAAGTACTACCTAAGCTTGACACCTAAGCTTAGACAAATGGAATAGTTAGGAGGATAACTTAGCCGTGTGGTGACCGCAGTAAGAATACATTTGTCACCACCCCAACTCCTCCTGCGGGTGTCGTAAGAGTCGACTAAGGGATTGAAGTGTCACTTACCATTAGTTCATTCGTAAAAGATTGATGATGGGCAGCAGCGTCATCATAGTGGACACATTACTGCGACCGCCAATCCCCTTGCCCAGCGTGGCGATTATGGGCATTTACCTCCTGATCCGCCTATACTCCTGAGTCCCAGTGACGTCACCCAATTCAACTGAATTTTAACTTTGACACCATATCTATAAAGTCAAAATGTTATGTAATGTAACGAGCGAAAATTAAAAGTAGATAAAGCGGAATACGCGTGCCTTTGTCATTAATCGACAGCCTTAAATAAATCATCCAAAAGGCCAACAATCGTGTGGTATTAAAATATCGATCAAGGTTCTGAATAGTCAATATCCATCTAAGGAGCCCTTCACCTTCAAAACAAAAGGGCAGCTAATGGTTTCAAAATTTACTTAATCTTAGTCGCCTGTCAAACTGCCCGCTATTCATTTGCCCTCTTTCGTTATGAACTTAGTCACTACGAACATAAAGCACAATTTCCAGTTCATTTGTTTGGCAGACTTTTGGACAGATAGCGATTATCCTGACATTTGAGTACGTCAGGACCGGAAGTATGTAGATATTATCTTAGAGTAGCCTTAATCCATTTGCTATAAACTGTAGTAGGAATTTTATTATTAACAATGAAATATAAGTACTGCGGACCACGGTCATTGGACAAACCCTAAAGCTTACTCGAACGTACTTACTGTATACCATTGTATACTTACCGTACCTATTACTCTCACTGGCAGCGCAACTTCGAATAGGTTTTGGCAATTAAGACATGTGTCAAATATAATAAAAAATAAAAAAAAGAATACCTCATCATCATCAATATGGTTTAAGGAGGTTTCATATGAGGACAGTATTACCTTAGTAGCTACTGACACATACTTGCAGTAGGCTTAGTGCATGATTAATGCGATAATACATATTATGTCGCCGCAAAATAGACTTCATACATTCATTCATTCATATAACAATATGCTTTCACACTTCTAAAAAAGTACTTGCGGAGTACCCACAAGCACAGCCACACTAATACCTATAAACTGGAGTTTTCCTTAAAGCCAGCACGGGATCTCAGATGGCGGGAATCCCTGCAATTTCCGTGTAAATATTAGTAAAGTACCTACCATGATTGAATTAACTTAGACGGCATTGAACTCTCAATAAAATTGGCTCCGGAATTTAATGGTACCTATTTTATAAGGTACATACCTAGTATACTACTATTCATTATTTCTTTATGTGTAGAGTCTTGCACCTACATTTATCGCAATACTACATGGTGTCTAAAGGTGTAAAGTTGACAAGCTATTGTGTCGCATAAAATTTGCGTTTAGGCGGAGGTCGTCATATTCTTAGTAAGTCCCTTTCGAGATAGGTCATGTTCGGTAGATGCCACTTTCTGAGGATGTCATGTTCTGAGAAGGCCGCTTTCGGAGAGCGACACGTTCTAATTATGTTACATTCTTATATCGCCATGCACTTTATGAGTTCGTCGCTTTCTGAGTTTGTCGCATTCGGAGTACGTCACTTTCGCATTTTACGGCGCTCGTGTGCGTTTCCGCAAGTTGACTCCTAAGAAAATAATGATCCTGATCAGGAATGGGATCGATCGGCATCAAAAAAAATTTGCTACCAGCATCAGTCTTCTATTTCATCGGTACACTCTTGCCAGAGTGTTCGTGGTCATTATGCAGGTTTTTGAGTGACCCGCTTCGGCCCCTTCACAACACGTCGCCATTCCTCTCGCAGGGCAGCTTTACGAGAGCATTCGTTTATGTTTGTTGAAATACTGGCTTTGATCTCGTCAGTTCACCTCATTGGAGATCTTCCTCTCGTCAGGTGGAGGGCACCAGACTCTCCCTTGCACAACCAGACGCAAGAGGTTACTAAATGAAATGACATGATTAATGCGATAGTAGGTATCTCGCAGTGAAATAGACTATCCGTCCCTCTTTTATTAACGTAGTAAAAGACTTGCCGTGAATTGCCGTGTGGTGACGGCAGTAAGAATACATTTGTCACCGCCCCGTCTCATCCCGCGGGTGTCGTAAGAGTCGACTAAGGGAATTGAAGTGTCACTTACCATTCTTTGATAAAAAATTGATGACGGGCAGCAGCATCATCACAACGGACACATTACTGCGATCGCCAATCCGCTTGCCCAGCGTAGCGATATGGGCATTTACGCATAGTTAATAGGAGAGGCCTACGTCCAGCAGTGGACTATCATAGGCTGATGATGATGATGAAAAGACGGAAAGTCTATCTCGTGAGGACATACTTACTGTCGCACCAATCACGTGCTAAGAATATTGTGTTCTTATTAAACACTCAGACTTTATTATTCATTTCTTCCGGCTGTCAAGGCAAAAAAGTGTTCGTCTCAGCAGACAGGCCTTGTATTCATGTAGTAATACTTATCCATGTAAAGCCATCCAGCGCATTCCTCTGTTTACTTCATATTGGAATCTTTCACGCGCGGCGATCGTCGACCGCAGCCTCCATTCTGCGACAAACAATTCAATTGTGAGATTTGTGAGCGCGGTTTAGTAAAAACGGTCCACTTTGTCACTTGCTATTATCAAACCGGAATCAGAAGGGGATTGGAAAGTACTGTTGACACAACAAATGGCACTTCATTTACCTAGAAAAGAGTTGTTTATAGATGTAGTGAGTGATTAATTAATCTATTGTCTGTAAGTCTCTACACTTAAACTAGGAATATATGAATATAACTATGAAGATATCCTAGATTGACGTATACACTGTTGTGTCAACAGTACTTTCGAATCCCATTCTAATCGCGGTTTGATAATATATGGGTGCTTAGTTGGTGCTTAGCCCAAATAAAAAAATTCAAAAAACCCCGGGGAAAGATTATTTTCATTTAAATAATCTTTCCCCGGGGTTTTTTGAATTTTTTGGTATTTTGTCAGTCACCCACTACAAAAAGCTAAAAAAAGCATAGGTGTTATATACAGGGTGTAAGTCTAATACGGGCGAAGCTCTTAAGGGGTGTTAGTTTACGACATAATAAGTACATTCAAATAACTTTTACTCAAAATCAGAACAACAAAATTTTCCATACAAAATAATTCGGCGCGCAATGTAAAGCAACATACGCGAGTTAAGCACTCGTTGACAGCTAATTTCAAAAGCAGATGACATAACCAGTGGTCGGATATCCCGGTGCAACAAGGGGTGAATGACCTCAAACATTATACTAATATGGATATACCACGGGATTCCACAAAATTACACCCAGTAAAGTTTAGTAATATTTTGTAACGCAAAATAAGTGCATGTACAATTGTAAGTACATACAAGCGTTTATTATTATGCGATTTCGACAATTATTTTAAAAGATAGGTTATAAATTTTGTTTAATATTGTACCAAACAACCAAAACCTTAGTACCAAATAGCCTTTTGGTATGAATATTTTTAAATAAAAGAGTTTAGCTTTAAAAATAGAAGCTTTTTACTAAGGCACAATAGGTTCCACTTCTAGAAATTGTGAACGTAAAAAAAAGCAGAAATATTATATAACGTGATCAGGATTAAAACAATATCCATACCCAGCCTAAATTAAACATTTTAGGTGAGGTCTCCCGCAGATACCTCAAAATTTTATTAATTTAAAGTTAAACAAAAATTTTATCCAATAACCACTGAATGGTACATGGTCTTCCTGAGGTCATCAATTACTAAGTTAGAAAAAACATACCTGGTTACGGATTAAACATCCTCGTGTATGTAACATAAAATCAAACATTTTTAAGCATGAAGACATGACACACCTATGCAGATACATTAGAGTAAATATATGTATTTTATGAAGGAATTATGACTTACTAGGTTCTATAAAGTTAAAATAGCATATAATTATTTTCTCTAGATTCTCTATTTTCATTTTATGCCGAAAAAGTCCTTTCCACTTCTACGGATGTCAGTGGAGCAAATTTGTAAAGAGACACTTCATCAGGTGCGGTATTATTTGAAATTTGGTCTGCGTATTCTCTAATGTCATCCAAATCTGGATTTCGTGCCATTACTGCTTCTAATTTAATCTGTGTAGCCAAACTTGAACTCCAGTTTACAATTGTTTTAACTTCATCGAAAATTTCTAAGGCTTCAACAATAATTGTAATGTTGCGTCCCTCCAGTCTGGTTAAAGCAATTTCAATTATTTTAAAGTCTTCATTTAAAAAACAAAGATCTCGTTGAATGTTTGGCATCTGTAAAATACATTTAGCTTTTTTAATTGAAACTGCTTCCGAGGATTTCAAACTACGCACGACGTCATTAATCTTTAAAATATTTCACATAATACGTAACGGCTGAAAGCCAAGTGCCCCATCTTGTGATCACCGGTTGGGGGGGTAAAGGCAGGTTTGGGAATTTTTCTATGAGTATTTTTACCCTACTTGGAGACTTCAAGAATATTTTTTCTCGTGATCCTGAGTCGAACAAACCCAAACTTGTCCGAATTAAAAAAAAGTGTTTTGAACAACGGTTTGTGAAAACGCCCAAAGATTTCGTTCATGTTCGCAATTTGAGCTGCCTTTTTAAGTACCTATCTATATTTTTTTTTTCAAACTAAACCCGGGAATTTAGGTCATATCCATATTAACTTTTCTACTTGGTATCCCCTGGTGTTGCACCGGGATATCCGACCACTGGACATAACTGCCAAATCAACAATAACAAATGTTCGCACCTTCATTGCTGCTCCAATAATCTTAAAAAAATTCTGTGGGATCTAAATTAAGAGTAACTTTAAAAAAACCTTGTAATCCATGATTACACTAATGAATCCCATGCCTGGTTTAATTGATCGCCCGTATTAGATTTACACACTGTATAACACTTGGTAAGGCACGTTCGACGCCGGTGACACACATATGTGACCGAAAAAACTGTACTCCTATGCCAGTCAGTGACACACATACGTGATCAAAGTAATCTTATTCTTATGCCACTAGCAATAATCAAGTTCTCACTCCTATGCCAGTGGCATCGAAATACGAGCGTTTTTGACACAGTGCTGTGTCACCGGCATAGGAGTACAATCTTTTCGGTCACACATGCCACATGCGTGTCACTGGCATAGGATTTCTATCAGATAATTTCGATCGGCATAGTAGGTATAAGCACTTAGTGAAACAGTATCGGAGGCGAACGTGTTAAATGGGTTAAAGATTTATTTCGTATAAAGGTTTGCCTCTGTAGCCTAGTTGGTAGTGACCCTGCCTACGAATGGAGGTTCCGGGTTTGAATCCCGGCGAGCGCATTATTTGTGTAGTTATTTGTCACAAATATTTGTTACTTGGTCGTGGCTGTGTATTTATTTAATTATCTATATGTATCTATCTATGATATATACCGATTTTGATTTAAGCTTTCACGATTATCACTCATATCATTATCGATATCACGTTTATTCAATGTACATTATGACACAAGTGCGAAAAATATGAAATTCGAAGCGAGTGGCGATGTCTTAAAACACGACCGATAGGGAGTGTTTTAAATGGATACGAGTTACGAATTTCGTTTTGCACGTGTCTCGTACGACGTTTTTTAGTGCAGATGGCCCTCCGAAGTTTTGGACCTGACGTAAAATGACACACTTCTCGCACTAGAGCCTAAATAAAATAAGTAAAAAAAGTTTTAAGTTAAACGGTTTTTATTGCACCAAAAACTAGAAAATAAAAATTAGTTATAACTAACCGTAGATGCTACTTTCTGTAGATTACTCACGTGAAACTATTATCACTGTAGTCTTCCCAAGTCGGATGCTGAAAGCCACGTTTAGCCTCTATGTCAGTGGATTAAGCGTTACCTAATCGAAAACTTTTACCAAATTAAAATAAAAACGTGGGGCACACAGTTGTGATTGAGTCACTATAGTTATTTAAGAACATACATAGAAATCAAGAGTTCAAGAGAGAGAAGTTTTGTTCTGGCCTTGATAAAAGCTATTTACCTCTGTAGAAGTGATGGAACAGATGGATGATTAATTGCAAAATGAAAGCTACAATTACATATTTTGAACTTGTATGTTTCTTTATAATAACGCCCCACGTTTTTATTTTAGTTTGGTAAAAGTTTTCGATTAGGTAACGCTTAATCCACTGACATAGAGGCTAAACGTGGCTTTCAGCATCCGACTTGGGAAGACTACAGTGATAATAGTTTCACGTGAGTAATCTACAGAAAGTAGCATCTACGGTTAGTTATAACTAATTTTTATTTTCTAGTTTTTGGTGCAATAAAAACCATTTAACTTAAAACTTTTTTTACTTATTTTATTTTCAAGTTTTTAGTGCAATTGTTAAGTTAATTTCCGATAATATACCTACTTATTCTAGATCAAAGATGTTGTTTGTAATATGTAATACAATTATGCATGCGAAGTAGCGTTTATACTCTCGCGCTTTCATCACGAATCACGACACATATGTATGTAAACGTAATGGACATTATTTTATGTGTAACGGGAGGCGAATCCCTTCTGAATAGATATTTTTAGAAATCCGACACTAAAAACATGTTATTAAACATCTCGATCGACAAATGAAAACCAAAGGCTGGGCGTGGTTAATGTAAGCTTGAATGCCCGAAGTGTCTCAAATGGACGTGTTATTCATACAATAAGTACCTTAGATAACAGAGATCTGACAATAAGGAATAACTATATCAATCAATTCGGTTTATTGAGAAAATCAAGTTTACATTTTTATATTGTATGTACACATTATACAAGTCGAATTTCGAGACTATAAAATATAAACTCATTATCACAGTCGACCAACCGGAGGACCGCAGGTCTGACGGAAAGTCCGACGCGAACCGAGGTCCATAAGGTTCAATCCATGCAATCTATCAATCGGAGGGCCATAGGCCCGACGGCGCTATGGCACGCACTACGTGAATCCGAGAAACTCACACTCTCTGTCTATCAACTGGAGGACTGCAGGTCCGAGTGCACGTCCTACGCAAACCACCTGCACTGTCAGCCTATCAACCGGAGGGCCGCAAGCCCGACGGTACGCCATACTCGGGTTCGCGTAGGGCGTGCCGTCGGGCGGTATACTCATACTCTCAGTCTCATCAACCGGATGACTGCAGGTCCAACGGCACGCCCTACGCGAACCACTCACGCTGTCACTCTATCAGCTGGAGGGCCGCAGGCCCGACGGCTTGCCCTACGTGAACCACTCACGCTGTCACTCTATCAGCTGGAGGGCCGCAGGCCCGACGGCTCGCCCTGCGGTCCTACTCACGCTGTCACTCTTTCAGCCGGAGGGCCGCAGGCCCGACGGCTCGCGCTACGCGATTCACTCACGCTGTCACTCTACCAGCTGGAGGGCCGCAGGCCCGACGGCCCGCCCTACGCAATCCACTCACGCTATCACTCTATTAGCTGGAGGGCCGCAGGCCCGACGGCTCGCCCTACGCGAACCACTCACGCTGTGAGTCTATCAGCTGGAGGGCCGCAGGCCTGACGGCTCTGCCTACGCGATCCACTCACGCTGTCACTCTATCAGTTGGAGGGCCGCAGGCCCGACGGCCCGCCCTACGCGAACCACTCACGCTGTGAGTCTATCAGCTGGAGGGCCGCAGGCCCAACGGCTCGCCCTACGCAATCCACTCACGCTGTCACTCTATCAGTTGGAGGGCCGCAGGCCCGACGGCCCGCCCTACGCGAACCACTCATGCTGTGAGTCTATCAGCTGGAGGGCCGCAGGCCCGACGGCTCTCCCCACGCGATCCACTCACGCTGTCACTCTATCAGCTGAAGGGCCGCAGGGGTGTAAACGTCTTTCGGCTGATATAATGATGATGATGATGATAATTAAATCCGTATGTTTCTACCAAATATCTAAAACAGTACTTCAAAATTTACATATCGCTAAACCTAGCGGTTGTGGCAGGCAGTAACACTGGAGTATCAGATTTGAGGAGTCGGATGTTAGTATTCTCGCATTTGCATGTTTCTACTTAATATCTAAAGAACTTCTTTAAAATCAAGATATCGATAAAAGATAAACCTTGCGGTTATTGTAGGCTGTACTGCAACATCAGGAGTGAGGAGTTGGAAGTCAAGATTAGGCTGTTAGTATTTGATTATGCCAAACATGCTATACTTTCGTTTTCACGTGTCTAACACTCTCGGTTAAGGTAAGCAGTACGTCTGCAGCATCAGGCTTTGAGGATACAAGGATACAAATATTATAATATTGCATTGTCATGGGGATTTGATAAGAGTTCCAAATTGTATTGATTTCGGTGCAGTAGAAGTGGTCGAAAAATCGATCACAAGATTTGAAGCATCGACGACAGTTGATACGCGGTGAAGTTAATAAAAACCGTTTAAAAAGCCACCATCTGTGCTAAAATTTAATATTTTTCCCCTCACTAGCTCGTAAATTGCTCGTCTATCCTTTAATACGAACGTGTAAAAACGCATATTATTCACTTGTGTGGCAAAGTAATGACCTTGGAAAGTACGTTACGTTTTGTTATCTGTTAAACGAAGTAGCATACTTTTAACAGATAACAAAACGTAAAATGCTCATGGAAATCATTCCATATGAATGATAATTAAATAATTTGTTTGAGAATTTAGTGTAAAATACAAATCTTTATATAATATGATGATTTTAACACGTAAATCCTAAAATTCCATAAGTAACAATTGTTTTAGTGAATGATGATGAGATGACTAGATGCAATCACAAAACGCAGAAAATGTCAACGTCAACATTGTCAATGAATATTATAGGTTATAATCTTTATTTACCGACTCGAACACGCATAAAAATAGTAAACTAAACAACTTTCAGAGTGTTCTGTTATAATTTTGTAAAAATAATGAATGAGAATGATTTAATAATACATTGGCGTTGGTGTGCAACTACAGGAATGTGTTAAAATCGTGCTGCGTTTACTTTTTCGTGCTAAGTTTACTGCGACAAAATCTTGCATTAAATACATGATGCATTTGGAAAATTATTATCACTATCCCGATGATGATTGTAATGTGAACAAATAATTACCTTTTTTGAGTTTCCTCGCTATAGTGAGAGGAAAAGTTTTGTGTTACACACGGGTGCAAATGTATTTTACTTCTCGTATGTTAAAACACTTGCTGCGCTCAGGATTCTATTTTAGAACCACTCGCTTCGCTCGTGGTTCAACTATAGAATCCTTTCGCTTGCTCGTGTTTCAATTTCATACTCGCGGGTAAAATACAACTTTGCACCCTTGTATAACAATAGTACATTACTACCGAGGCCGCGAAGTGACTGGTTGCCGGCCGAATATATGTAGACGGCCGAGCGAAGCGAGGCCGGATAGTATTCGGACGGCAACCCGTCACTTCATGGCCGAGGTATGTATAATGCTTTTCTCAAACATGCAATGAAATGAAACAAAAAAAAATATCTTCATTCTAAGAAATTATAAGTCAACTACATAACTGAGTCTTTGAAACACAACCAAAGTCAAATACTTTTTTATGTTTTTAGTCCTTGTGGACAGACGAAAGCACTAAGCTATACTGCCTTAAAAATCAAATACGATAACGACGCCTCATTTTTTTTTAGTTTGACATGTTTGAAAGGTGCACATTTTTACTTTTAAAAAGCGGTATTAGACGATGCGGTCTGTTGGGTCCAATTAATCGCATGCGATGATCGGGGCCGACGGATCGCACAGTATAATACTGCTTTTTAAACATTATTTTGAGTAGTTATTGTACATACTTTAAATTATATAATATAAATACCTAATTATAACTGCAACAATTAGCCCATCATTTTTTTAATACTAATATTACTTACAGATAATTATTGGCTAAAAGCCAAGATGCCAGGTCACAACCCTATGTCAAATGAAAATTAAAAAAGAGGCACTTGCCGGCCTAGGCCGGCAACGGGGTACTTCCCGGTCGCTTTTTAGGCACGTAACTACAACATTTCATTGCATGTTTGAGAAAATAACTATTAAGTCACCTTTTGCGACGTGAGAATAGTGCCCCTTTTGCGTGATTGTCCACTCAGTGGCCGGCTACGACACATTTTTAATTACTACGGAGAAATTAAAGAAACTACAGATTAATGTTTGATCGTGATTATGATCATCGTAAGTGCGAGTACAGTCGCGATCAGATGTAACATATCGGAGCTGCCACGGTGCTGAAAATATCTGTATATGCAGATGCACCTTAACGCCATGATAATAGAGGTCTGCTCAGAATTTGTGAGTACTCTGATCACTCTGATGTATCTGATGGCGACTGTACAGTCGACGTCAAAGATATCATTACGGTTTAAGTGCCAAAAATATATTTACACGACCTTAATGTCAAGGCAATAAAGTCGTGTAAATATATTTTGGCACCTACTTACTTGTTTGTAGGTACTTTTTCACTTATTTACTTCGAATAGGCAGGAAGATTTATAATTGGTAAGTGTTTATTATTAGATTATTACGTGTTATTCAAACTGCGAAGGTATATCTATGATGATGCCTAGTATGAACTGGTTTACACCAACGCACTTTGTAACTAGTTTCGACTGAAAAATCGCAGATAACTTACTGTGCCTACTCACAATTAGATCAAAGTTTGATCATGAAAGACGAGTAAGGTGGAAGTACTAGTACCCGACGCTGTACCAATACTCGTCATTATAGCTTGAGTTGCCATCGATAAGATACAATCAACTATTAGGGCATTTAAACGATGATTAATGTATGTAGGTACTAATGCTTCATATCCCAACTTTGAAATAATTAGCTTATATCTAAATTATTTGCATAACTTTAAGACAGGCTGACGTTTATTAGGACTGAGTGTTAATATTTCCAATGTCCTAATATGCGACATTGAAGCTTTTACTGAAGTGACGGCTATTGGGTCTGCCAGCAAAAGCACCTGACACATACTCATACAACTAAGAAAATGTGCAATTTTGAGAAATTTTGATATTGTCACCCTATAAAATAAATACTATTTGACAAAACTAACAAAATCCTCTCCCAAAACACATGACAATAATTTATGTAGTTTTATAACGTCATCAGCCTATCACAGTCCACTGCTGGACGTAGGCCTCTCCTATTAACTATGCGTATAAGACGCATTAGGAGGTAAATGCCCATAATCGCCACGCTGGGCAAGCGGATTGGCGATCGCAGTAATGTGTACACTATGATGACGCTGCTGCCCATCATCAATATTTTATCAAATAATGGTCAGTGACACTTAGATATACCTACCTCACACTAAAGTTTTTTTAGTCGGTTGTTCTCAAAAAAGTATGTTTATAGGTTTTTAAAGTGAAGGTTGTGAATTCCTTGAAGTTGCAGGCGTTCGTAGCCTACGAGTACTGCTTATCAGGCAGGCCGCGTGCTTGTTTGCCACCGTTGTCATAAAATATACATACATATAATTTTTACATACGTTCCTAATTATAGGTACATTTGAAATGTTGGGTTATTACTGATACCTGTGATATTATTATGAGTATTATGACACATTCTTCCCTTGTTGTAATGAAATCAAAGTGGCTTAACTCTTATTTTAGGTATCCACCGCACGCGAACAGTGAATTGATATTTCTTCGATTAAACACCAAGGTAGGGAAATATTACTTGGTAATTAGATACCGAGATTATAATAAATATCTATCCCCTATTGTTATAAATATTACAATTAAGTATAACATTATTTTAGGTGTCGACACAAATCCGATAGGTATCCACGGTACTTATTAGTATCGTCTATATAAGTAACACATAAAAAAAACGATATTTAACAATAATAATTCTCGACTGCATAACTTGCATAAGTTATTTCAAAAGCATGGCGAATGCATAGTAGGCTTGTCTAACAGACTAAGAGTTAAGTTCGTATGTTTGTTTACATTGAACTAGTAACATTCAAGTAAAGGTTTGCGGAGTGAGCGGTAAAGGCGCGTCTACACAGGGACCGGAATCGTTATTTGTCTCCATACAAAAAGAACGGTTCTTTTTTAGTTCTTTTTCGTTGTTCGGTATATAAATTGTAAGTTAATGGAGTAATTTAAAAATATGATATTGTAAATTACATAAAATATTGAGCAGTAGTACATAAATAGTATAAAACATTTTAAAATATTGGGTTTTTCGAGGTTTTTGTATAATACCGGTTCCGGTCCCTGAGTCTACATAATCAGGTTCATAACGTAACATAATAATGAAACATAAGCTAGGGCCACGTTTTTGCTTTAACTGAACAGACCAACATGCGATGCGTATGCTGAATTGCTGTTGTACATAACTAAGGTAAACCTTTTTTGGACACATTTCCGCTGAAACCCATGTTTTTAACAAATAAAATAGCATATCGTCAAATAATGTCGGGTATCTCACAGGCTGCAAATATTGAAATCAACAAAATTGGGCTACAAATCTGCATTTGATGTATAAACTAGATCCTTTCGAAAATGTGATTTGTAAGGAACGGCCTTGTCAGATTCACTATTTGTCCCCAAAATTCTGTACATAGCAAAAATCGTTATTGCAGTTTCCTAAGTCCCTGTAATAATTTAATATAAATAGTTACCTTCAACAATTATTGTTCTTTTAAACATTATACTCACGTGGAAGGGGTTTACGAATATTGAGATTTTCTATATTTTAAAATACTGTAGAGTAGACTTCTTATCCTACTATTTGCAAAACATTTTTTTTAATTTACCCTCCAAAAGTAGTCCTCATATTTAAAATTGATTTACAATTTATTTACGTTCCACGTCCACCGTTGGGTTACCAACTTACACTATGTGTGCCAACTTTCAACTCAATCAGTCCAGTAGTTTCATAGCAAATCGCCCGTAACAGAGGGACAGACAGACAGACAGACAGACATACACGCAAGTATTCCTATATAAGTGTTCCGTTTTTTCCTTTTGAGGTACGGAGCCGTAAAAATAACCTCATCTATTGAAAACATCATAATTTCCATTTGAAATTGTAGCATAACGCTTTGGCCACTTTCACTGACTGCGGACAAAAGAATTGTTATTGATGCGTCCGGTGTCCAAGTCGTGTTAAAAGGTCGTGGGGCTACTATGACCTCTTAAACGTCTATCTTCTAGCGTCGATATATTTAAATCTTAGCAGAGAGGAGAAGACGAGACGAGAGGAGAAAACGCTAGAAATGACTGCCCCACCAAAATATCAAGGTATTACAGGATTTACAGGTCATCTTTTAATTGAAATCTTTTAGTGCTAAATTTCAAAACTGTGCTCATCGCCTGCTAGAGATAAACCCCCATTCCGCGTTAACTATTCTAAAATTCTGTCTTTTTGTTCCCAAATTCACATACATGCTCCGCTGCTCCCCGTTTTGGAAACACATAAATTCTCTTTTACCGATTGACGACATTATGAAATCTACTTTGGAGTCTATTTTAAACATACAATTCACCGAGGAAAGTTGGGCCCAGGCGTCCTTACCCATCCGGTTTGGCGGATTAGGGACGCGCAAAATTTCTGGCATCGCTTTGCCAGCGTTTTTATCCTCCGTCCATGGTACTTCCGCTCTCGTAAGTAAGATTTTAAGGGCTTGTCCTTCAAACTTCGAGACGGAATGCCTGGCGGAGGCTAGGAGCGCTTGGCTTATGGCTTGTCCGGGGGAGGATCTTCCACAGAAACTGCATGTACAACGGAGCTGGGACGACACGCTTTCCAAAATTTGTTACCAGCAATCCTTAAATTCTAGTTCTGGTTCTGCGCGTGCACGTTTGCTGGCAGCTGCTGAGCGTGAAGCCGGTCAGTGGCTGCAAGCGTACCCATCACCTGCCAACGGGATATATTTAGTACCAGACACTCTACGCCTAGCGGTAAGTCTCAGACTGGGCGTGAAAGTCTGTACACCCCACGTATGTCCCTGCGGCTCACCTGTAGACGAGCTCGGACACCACGGCCTATCATGCCATTTGAGCGCCGGACGCCTCTCCAGACACGCGGCGCTGAACGATATAATCCGACGGTCTCTTGCCACCGTAAACGTTCCCGCAACCCTGGAACCCAACGGGTTATTAAGAGACGATGGTAAGAGACCGGACGGTATGACTTTTATACCTTGGAAGATGGTACGAGTGCTTGTCTGGGATGCCACGTGCGTCGACACTCTGGCACCGTCCCATCTGCCACGTACGTCGGTTGTGGCTGAAGGGGCTGCTCAGACGGCAGAAAGTAAAAAAGTTCTGAAATATCAAGGTCTCGGCACCGAGTACCACTTTCTGGCTTTTGGTGTCGAAACCCTCGGGCCGTGGGGTCCGAGCGCTCGACTTTTAGTTAGGGATTTATCCAATCGTCTGGTCGAAGCTACCGGTCACCAGAGAGCTGGCAGCTCTTCTTATCGCAACGTATTAGCATAGCTATACAGCGAGGGAATGCTGCCAGCATCTTTGGCACAATGCCTAGGGGGCCATATTTAGATTTTTAATTTATTATTTAAGCCTTTTTTATTTTTATTTAAGTGTGTTGTAGGGATATTTTATAAGTTTTATATATAAGTTTTTAGTTAATAATTTATTTTAGTTTTGTTATATAGTTATAGTTTGTTATTTAATATTTAGTTTTTTTTCAGTTGCTATAATTGTAGCTAATTTGTGTCTGAATAAAAAACTTTAAATCCATTGAAATCTTATTGTGTACTAGAAGAGCAAGGTGTTCCGTTCCGACACGCACTGAGTAAAGTTAGTAACAATGAATAAAGGTCTGACTGAAAACCAGCGTTACAGTCTACCGGTTGCAACATTTGCTGAGTTCAGCCCCTATTTTGGTATCACAATATAGTATTAGTATTAGTAAAGATTAATTTAAGGATACAATGTATATAGTTTATTTTTGTGATACCTTAATAAAGATTTTCTATGTTATGTCTATATCGACAACAGTCGGGTCGATTGATACAAAACATAGTTAAGGGTTTTAATGCTAACAAAATTTAACACCACATTTTTGTGGTCCCAAGTTACCCCTTAATAAATGATGAATGATATTCCATAGCACAGTGGAAAAGATCGTGATTTCAAGTGCCCCCATTGACCCCCATGAAACATTTGAATTTTTTATCAGGTCGAAACTTCGGACGGCCATCTATACTGAAAAACGTCATACGGGACACGAGCGATTAGGAAATTCGCAATTCGTGTTCAATTGTCAATTTAAAATACTCCCTTCTGTTTTAATTTATCGCCACTCATTTCGAACTTATTTTTTTCACACTTGTATCGTAAACTATTAATAGACAAGTAAGGATGAATAGGTTTTTAGTGAATTTTATGCTACGCTGCTGTTGTAATTTGTCAGAGAAGAATAGTAGCGTTTCATATAAATATAACATACTAGCGACCCGCCTCGGCTTCGCACGGGTACTATACCGATATATAAACATTCCTCTTGAATTACTCTACCTATTAAGAAAAATCTCATTAAAATCAGTTGCGTAGTTTGAAAGATTTAAGCGTACAAAGGGACAGAAAAAGTGACTTTATTTTATACTATGTAGTGAAGAGGTATCATAGCAGCAATACCACACTGACGTACCAGGGTAGTTCTATGCGATTATTCAGTCGCAACAATCAAGTCATTACCATTCCCAAATTATTGACGAACTGCGTATAAATAGTGGAGTCATTTTCGATTATCTTGTAGCAGACGCATGTTTGTCTGCTATTCTGGCATAATAATCTCGTTTGCTTTTATAAAACGGTAAATAAAGTGGTGATGGTAATGAACAAAAAAAAAAACGCGTAACAAAATCGCATAGAAACACAGACCAGTGTGACCACAGCACTACCCTCTTACTGCACTATCTCGATTCACTTATCTGCGAATGTAGCCGCGGTAGTCCGCCGAAGCAACGCGCGGTAGTCGCTCGCCTCAGTCGGTAGTGAATAGTGCCCTTTGGATTGCTGGCAGGTAAGACTGTGATGTGATAACGGTGTTCTATGCTTCCGATGCTCGTTTGTTTTAACGGACTTTTTTCGTTCAGCCGCGCGGTTTCATTTGTTTTGGTTGCGCTTTCCCGGTTTCGAATGTTTCGCCGGATTGGTTTACTATAAGTTTATATTTTAAGTAGATCAACATTTAGCATTTTGGTTACAATTAGCTTGTATCTAACTACTAATTTGTTAGTGCCAATATTTTTCAAAGTAAATACATACCCTAATTTTTTGAATTGGTGGGTCAGTCGTAATTGAATTGATAATTCTTATGATGATAATTCTTAAAATCATTAATAGGTATTCAATAAACCAATAGATTTAGTAGTAAATAAATAGGTTTAATTACATACTTACGCACTTAGGTACTTACTTATTATAAAATATAAAAAATTGAAGCCGAACGTCTACAAAACATTCAAAAATATCACTATTTATATATACGCTAGATATCATCTTATGAATTGATCTAAAGCTGCTAAGATCGCTATAACTCTTTTTTTATTCAAATAAATTATTAATAGCGTATTAAAAATGATTTATTGTTATTATTGTATTATATTCGCATTAAACACACACTCGCGTGTACGCGAGCGTGTGTTTAATGCGAACGCTCGCAAATATTTCGCGTAATCTTATATGTCCTTTCTATTTCGATGCTAATCGCCACTAAAGTATTCGTACATTTCCATTAGAAGAATGCATTCCTAGTCGCATAAATAGATTCCTCGTCGTAGTGTCGATACGTTTTATTGTGGCAGTAGTGACCTGCATTTGAATTTGACATTTGCATGGAGGAAATGTTGTTTACGCGCGAATATGATTCCGCGATATGCTAACTACAGTTTTATTTCCATACAAACGTCAATACAATAACGTGAGCATCGGAATACAACGTGTCATCTTACGATTAATCAAGAGAATCATCAAATGAAGGGTCCACTGTCTAGTCAAATTACAGAAGGAAAAACCTCCTTACTTTTAATTGAATAAGGTGTGAATTTGACCTGATTTTTTTAAGCACTGGACATGTTTTTTTCCGTGGACCCTTCAAATTGTTATATCTAGGATGTTACACAGTTCGTAATTATATCAAGGAGACCTTTTTTTTCATTTGTTTTTTAATTCTACGTTTAAGTCATAGGTCCTCGCTTCCAATACGGGCGGCCTACAATTCTTGATAGTTTGTGTATTGCATAGTCAACCATTGAAACTATGTCACAATGACGCTACATATCAAAAAGAAACTTCTTACTATACTATCGTAAGATCGTAATCCGGTCTTTACCCGTAGGTATCCCTCGTGGTATCCCACGATGCCGTCCCTGCAAAATGCGTCCAGATCGTCTCGCCATCTCCATCTCCGTCGCGATCTATCACAACACCAGATTTGGTTTTGTGGGACTCGACAACTAAGCCATATAGACTCGATAAAATATTCATTGCTCTTCACACCTATAATTTAGTAACAAATGTAATATAATTAGAAAGTCACGTCTTCACAAGTATTACAGGGTTACCAACTCCAAATTTTATTTAACCCTAAAGAGCAAACTTAAACCCCCTAAAATATAAAATACCCTAAATAATAAAATATTTTTTTTAAGGATCAAGAGGTTTGAAGGCCTACCGAAAACTTTATTCCAGTATGGGTGCGTTTAAATCAAAAGAGCATTCGCTGTTCTAGCGCCCGTTCTACGAAATCAACCAATCACGTTTTGTGTACCGATCGAATTTCGTAGAGTGGGAGGTTAGAACAGCGAATGCTCTTTTAGTTTGAACGCACCTTAACAATAATTAGAGAGAGAAAACATGGTATATAAAAATCTCTAAATATGCCCATACACAGCCGCTAAAAACCTTATTGCCCTCATTTACCCCCTAAAATGGGGGTAAAACCCCCAAGTTGGCAGCTCTGTAGTATACATAGGTATAGCTTGTTTTGTCGTAAGTGCATCCTTATTGTGATTGGTGATTCAAAACACCGACGTCAATTAACACAGCGAAACGTCACAGCGACCACGCTCCCATAATATGCCCATTGTGAACGGTAATTAATAATAAAAACTTGGTCAAACGTGATAATAATAATGTGAAATTTACATTGTGTTCTTGGGCAAAGTAGCGGGTGATTTGTCATTGATATTCATGGGAATCAAGAAAGCAAGCGTAGCTGTCTAAACTAAGTTGCTACTACTTAGAGTTACACTACTTGGTACTCATAAGAAATATTTTTTCAAAATTTTGTATATGAAACATATTTTAACAATAAACGGGACACAATCGTGTAAACTAAGCATTTGCTGGTTTTAAATTAATATATATGTAGGTATATTTAATTTTTTTACAATTACAATTTAATTTTATAAACAATTTGCGTGCGCTGGGGGCCACATGAACTTAAAGTTTCCACACCAAACAGTACAAAATCGCACTCTTTGCCGAGGCCCCTATATTATTACGCTATATTATTTTAATACATATATCTAGATCTTTTATAAAAATGTCACGGCGGTAGGTCATGCAGCTCCCGTAATCCTCTCACAATAATTCTAAAGTTTTTTCCCCCGAACTTTATTATCAAGCCATATCATATTTTTCTACATAGTGTTCATCTCATCAATCATCATCGCGAGGAAACATTAGGTAGGCATAGGCACATAGGAAGGTATGTATTTATTATTCAACGTAATTGATGTTCTTGAAATATATTTTAAATTTTAAAAGATAGAAAATACATTTATTTTGAGATATCGTTAATTACCATGGTATTCTAGACCCTATTTTTTTTACTTTTCTACGCAATACTTTCACACTTACATTCTTGTAAATTTCATAGTGTCCAGCTCCAGCCCTTGCAAGCCTCATGGGTTCAATGCCCCCGTTCCGCACCGACCGTTTAATTGCCGTCGCATTTTCTCGAGATGACGTGCTAAATTTGCTACTTTACCTGGTGAACGGTTATTCTTCTTTCTAGTGTTATCTATATCATGTGTTCATTGTTAATTTAAAAAAAACCGTCCAAGTGTGAGTCGAACTCGCGCGCGAAGGGTTCCGTGCCATTATCAATTTATCATTAAAAAAATACAATTAAATCAACCTATCTCAAAAATTATAAGAGATAATTTAATCAAACCAAAAATCGTTGATAGAGTTTGTTATTATGCATAACGTAATTTTTTTTTTAATTTTATGGCATGGAGTTTAAAAAATAGAGGGGAGGACACATTTTTCAGACTTTGAGAGCTGATATCTAGAAAATGCTTCGCTTAAATAAAAAATGTGATGTATAAACCTGTATATCATTTTCAAAGACTATTGATACCCCCACGCTTATATAGGCACATCTAAAAAAAATATTCTATCCCTCAGTTTCGTGTACCTATGGAGGAACCCCAATTTTTTTTTACAATTTAGTAAGTATAATAATTCTGTAGCGGTTCATACAACACATGTTCTTACCAAATTTAATTTCTGTAGCATTTATAATTTCCGAGTGAATCGGCTGTGACAGACGGACAGACGGACATGACGAATCTATAAGGGTTCCGTTTTTGCCATTTTGGCTACGGAACCCTAAAAAAGACAAACGGGACTTAATCAGGACGTGGTGGTTATGGTGGTGGTGGAGTCTGCCGACCACGGGTGTATGTAAAGTCATGTCCGAAACGTCAGGATAATACTAAACGTAAGTTTACGCGATTAAATCCCGTTTGTCGTTAAAATATGTGTGACAAGTTTAAATCAAAATAAGAATATTTCAATTACAAATTAGTTTTCTGATAATATACATTTCATCATGCTAGCCTGTGTTACTTTCCGGACAATCAATTGTTGCAAATGTTAGATCACTTCGATTTTGTATAGAAAACTTCATTTCTCTTTCACTGGTAAGTGTATTAAAAACTGCTACTTATAATGTTATAATAATATTAATAATTTCCGTTCCGTCAAAGATAACCATGTAGGAATGAATTCGAGAATATATTACCAAATTCGGTAATTATAATATGATGTACAATACATAATATATGTTTGGCCATTGTGAGGTATGTACTTATTATTTATTTGGGGATTATATATGTATTATATTGACGTATATTCCCTATTGATAAACATGTAGGTATGTGTCATTCGTAGTATTTGCAAATAAATTGCACATACACAGTTCAATGGGATAGGTACCTATCAATTGATATAACTAGTATCTGTACCTGTATAATATTATGTAATTATCATCATTATTCATCGTCGATCTGAACTGTTACGAAAGTTTTCTTTGCATACCTACAATATCGTTCCGGCGGGAAATGCATTCTGATTCATCTACTGGACATTTTAAATTCGTGTTTACCAGGAATAATTCTCACTTCATTGCAATCGACAATTTGATGGAAATCGATCGCATGTTTATGCCGTGAAAGCGGACGAACATAAATCAGCATTTTAGTGGTTAGTTAGGAACCCACCACGATATAGGTTTTTTGTAATTGTTTTTGAATAACTACGGAACCCTACACTGAGCATAGTCCTGTATGTTCTTTGCCGGTTTATTAAATTCGATTCGCATGTGTCCGTCACTACGATTAGCACATGATTGGTGCGACAATATGTCGCCGCGAGATAGACTATCCGTCCCTCTTTTATTAATATAGTTAGTAAAAGATGGGAAATCTCTCGCCAGCGCCAGCGACATCGCACCATTCATGTGCTAAGCGTGCTGGTAGGTAGGTAGAAAAACAGAACAACCATTGGCACAAAATTCGGCACGAGGTTTGTCAATATTTCTACGAGCATATTGCTCGAGATTGTCATCGACTATTAAATACAGGAATATAATTTCTCGCTGTTTTGTAATGAACATTTAATTATATAGCATTTAAATGAGTACTACATTTTCATTTATCGTTCGTCAACCGTGCGCGCGTCACCCGCTATCAAAGTCAACATAATTAATTAATTCGTCAGTTTACAAAATTTGATATGGAGTAAAGTGGAATACGAAATAATGTTATGTACATTGATAAAAAAAAAGTAATTATTGACTCACCATTTTTTTGGAAAAGTACCTAGCTGCCTAGTCCTTTGTACGTAGATATTTTCATAGAGAGCTTTTCTTTTTTGTCTCTTATTTCGAATATTCTAGAAAGCCACATCTGTAAAACGTTAATTGTAAGGTACCTACATAAAACGATAGAACATTTAAGGACGTTTCTTTCTTGTAGTTTTTTCGCCTAGATTGAAAGAGCTCCTTAGTAGTAGGTAGTAGTAGAAGAGAAGTAGCACGTACTGAATAGGAAGCACATATAATATATCTACCTCAAACAAACATTTTTTAGTACCGATGGTGCCTTTTTAGGCTCTAGTGCGAGAAGTGTGTCATTTTACGTCAGGTCCAAAACTTCGGAGGGTCATCTGCACTAAAAACGTCGTAGGAGACACGTGCAAAAACGAAATTCGTAACTCGTGTCGATTTAAAACATTCCCCGGTCGTGTTTTAAAACATCGCCGCTCGTTTCAAATTTCATGTTTTTCGCAATTGTGTCGTAATGTAGGTACTATTGTAAATCTCTTTTCACGTAAACGCCCCAATCCATTACCAATTAAAATAAAACAACTGAACTGCAGCTCTACAACGGAAAAACAATATCTACATGTTGATTGATTTCGGGAAGAAGCGTTTTTGAAGCTCAATTGAGTATACTCTGATTATAATCCCAATCGGATCAAAGAAATCAGATTCGATTCTAAAGCGATTACAAATCGATTGTTTAATTAAGTTAATAAGGGGAAGATAACCGGCACGTACGGAAGCACGGTCGGACTCGACTTGACTCGATTTTTCTATTCGGTTGCGTGCTTGGAGGCGGAAGCTATGGAATATGGAAAGCCTTCCTTGTTGGAAACGATATAGTTTTTTATGTGTGCTTCAAATTGCGGTTTGCTATTTGATTGTTTGTCGATGGTAAATAGGAATATTACGTTATAGTTCGCTTTCTATTTAATTAACGGCCTTCGCTCCGTAGTCTAGTCAGAAATACTCGTAGTGTCCTTACGGAGCTACATACCCGGGGCTGGAAACCCAGCGAGGGTTTATATATGTTTATCACAAATACAACTCAATAGTGTATTTCTTATTTAGTTTGACAGGTGCGTCACGCATTTTGATACTCATTTGTGAAGTAGCCCCCGCGTCGAGCTTTCTGTTAATAAAAAAAAATAAGCTTAGGTAACGTTAACTTTCCGTACATGGTGATATACCAGGCATAGACGAACAAAATTTTGCTAGGGACTTCCACTTATACGATATTATTTTCATCATCAGCCTATGATAGTCCACTGCTGGACGTAGGCCTCTCCTATTAACTATGCGTATAGACGCATTAGGAGGTAAATGCCCATAATCGCCACGCTGGGCAAGCGGATTGGCGATCGCAGTAACGTGTCCACTATGATGACGCTGCTGCCCATCATCAATCTTTAATCAAATATGGTCAGTGACACTTCAATCCCTTAGTCGACTCTTACGACACCCGCAGGAGGAGTTGGGGTGGTGACAAATGTATTCTTTCTGCCGTCACCACACGATATTATTTTATCGATAAGTTATTCTTTCTTATGACAGAATAACTCTAACTTCAAGATACATTTATCTTAAATATGTTTAGTTATCTAGTAGTCGAGAATGAAGCTTATTTTGGATAGAAATTGGTCAAATATGAAAACATACCATACGTTAGTTGTTAAAGTTGATTTTCATTAGAATTTTATAAGTCCTAAAAATACGTAGATAATGGCTGGGTACTGGGTAGTAATAATCATTTTTTAGTTATTTTCTATTTATCCGCTGAAATTATCACCTAATATGAAATGTCATTTTGAAATGAGAATTCACTTATCGATGAATTTAATACCGATAGGAAGTCCCTAGTTAATTGACGTTATTGCCACCGCGACTTCTATGTCTGGCGATAACTCACAAATTTAAATGAGAAATACCCTATAAACTACCTACCGTAAACTATCGCACGCAGATTTCGAAAGACAACTGGAGCCTTTCAGAGCTAGTGATGTAAAAAGAGTATTTTTCCATTACATTTTTGAATAAAAATCATTTGTCCATGCACGAAACACGCCGTAATCCCAGTCCATATCGGAGGGCTTGGAAGTCGTTACGAGCAATTGAGTGATCTAGGCAAGTGGACAATTGCGCAGGCGCGTCGCTGTAATAGTGGCTGGTGACGACAGCGCTCCCGAGGATCCAGTGAGGAAATCTTAATTATTGGGGCTGCCTGATGTAATACATCGTGCATGGATTACTGGTGGCTTGCAAAAAATGTGGTTGAGGGTTTTGAACAAAACTTAACGTCACTCTTTTGTGTTACGAAGTTCAGCAGTTTTCAAACATTTGGAATACGTTTATTAGCGCTAAATGCGGGAGTTACCGATTTCCTGTTTTGTTACCATCCGTTTAATGATATAAAATTAAACGTATTGTGAAAACAAAAATCAATTTATTAACTAAATATTTTGATTTGTGCATTTATTTTTTCCCCAGTAGTCACACTACTTAATACTAAATAAATTATAAATATTGGATGTCATATACCGTAACACATTGGAAACTATCGCGATTTGGTTTTCATTAAGCTTTTAATTACATACAATATTTTTTTAAAGTAATCATACTGTACTGTAGGCCGAGGCATTGTTTAAAAACCCGTCGTTATTCTGGCATTTTTCGCTGAAGTAATCAAATTTTATTAAAATAACTCCAGAACAAAAAGCACGTATATTCCTAGAAGAATGTATACTGCCGTGAGCTTAAAACATAAACAAATCCAGACACGCGACAGTGTCCACTTTATAACTAATAAACTGCTTACAGTGGAATGTACAGTCGTCATCAAATATGTCGGAGTGGCCAAGGTGCTCAGAAATATAATGTAATAGAACATGTACTTTAATGTCATGACAATAGAGGCCTGGATGCTTAGCCAAGTTGCCAATCGCTAACGCTTAGTAGCGTAGCGTAGTTTTCCCTCTCTGTTACTCTTTCATATTAGTGCGAAAAAGACAGTTAGCTGCCTTTCGTTTACGATTGGCGATTAAACGCTAGCGATTGGCAACTTGTCTAAGCACCCTGATAAGTACGTTTTGGTACTTAACATAGACGTATTTATGTCAACTATCGAATAGTTTAAATTTATCTCAGATTGAAATTATTCGCCAAATTCTTAGAAGGCAATACAAGTATTTCGCGATTCAAACGTTGATTTTGTTGTAAAAAAGGTTGGGATTAATAGGAATAAATTAAGAAGGTAGGTAGTTGCTTACTAAGTCTTTCGTAACCCAGCAGCTAGTTTTTAATTTTATTTATATTCCCACACCATGCAATAAATATATTTAACAGATAAGCAAAAGTTAGATATTTTAGTTCCCGTTAGAAACTGTAATCAAACTGGCCGGTACTGCTACTAATCGAGAAATTATTTTTGTATTATCATATTGCACTTTTAAAATACAACCATTATGCTATGATTTTAAAGTCTAGATTGAAAAGGAAACGCTCTATGTAGCCTACCCATTGAAGCATGGAGAGGCGAGATCGGTTCCAAGAACTCAGCGACTGCACATGAACTAGGTCTTTCAAAATTCGCGTCAGTCTATTTCAAGCCAGGAATAGGTTTACTGGCATACTGACTTCGTTTGCGTACGGTACTTCTGCTTTATCTTCAAAAAAACGTACACAATTATTAGCGCTAATTGCATATGTGGTAATGATAAAAAACAACTATTGATTATTTATTTACAATTAAGATTTTGTAGATTGTGGACTTTCTTAATTATGCGAAATAATAGATAAAAGTACATATGTAAGGGTCAATGTGGGTAAGTCCGGCATATTTTATTTTTAAGGAAAGTCCGTCATAATATATGCGTCTTAGACGGGTCCATATTGGCACTTATACAATTTTTTCTTCGAATATTTTTACTAATACCGTTTTTTACTCATAATCATCATTACTCCGAAATTTTTTTCTCATACTTTTTTTCTTACTAAAAATTATACTTCTACCTACAATGTTCATAACGATTTTTATTTAGAATTTTTATCCTCCTAAAGTCGTCAAGTAGATTAATCTATACTCATAAAGTTATTTCAAATAAATTGTTTATTTATAAACATTTTCCCATTAGGTTCACTCTGTTGTGGTATAATTCTTTTATGAATAACATAAACTATGTAGTCATAATGGGCTTTGTGCAGAAACTGTTGTGACATACTCAACTTTAGCATATTTCTTTGTGGCAGATTTCGAGTTGTTCGAATATTATTCGAGCATAATTTCGATGCTCCTATTTATGATGAGATTGATGAGGCATAATCTGGATGTGCATAAAAAGTATCGGCATAGTTTGCTTTAGCATAACAGAGAAGGAATAATTACAACCTCTCAATATAATCGAGGTAGTAGTAATATTCTATACCTACGTTACTTACTGTGTTACTGAGCTGAGTATTTTCTAGGTTGCTAAAAAAAAATAACCTCGAAGACTAAGGCGGGAGCAAAGCTCCCGCCTTAGTCTTCTAACCTAACCTATCCGAGTCGGATCTGCCCCGGAAGGTTTTGTTCGCTCGCTTCGCTCGCTCACTGCAGAAATTTTCACCCTCACAGCAAATTCTGCCTGACGAAAAAGGCAAGTTTCGAACATGTGGCTACATGCCAAAAAAAAATGCAAATCTAATTTCTGTCTTATAACACTCGGCGTAATTAATGATATGCCAAGATAGTTGCGGACAAAATAATATTCGAAATATTGTTATTTAAGCCAAGTGATGTTTCTGTCTCATTAAGTTGATGCCAAAATAGATCATAGCAAGTCTGTTAAAATGTCGTAAGCGTTTCGGACAAAAAAGTTTAGAGGGAACCCGTTTAGTACAGTACCTACTCTGCCACAACCTGATTTGTGCAGGTAGCTAGTTTACAGTAATAGTACGATTTATATTTAATTAAACAAAAATAAGTCATACATAAAACCAGTACAGATAAAAATAAATACCTATAACATAGCATAAAATAAGTATAGTGAAAAATTATATAAACATAAAAATTAGTACTAAAAATATGTATGAAAAACAATATTATGAACATAAATAATTCTATGTGATGATGATTATGAACAAAGATTATTCTAAATACCGATCATTATGAACTTAAATTGTATAAGAAAAATTTTCGGAGTTCCAATAATCTAAGTTGCAATTTTATAAATACTTTGGCGCACCCGTCTTGGACTGTTGATTTAGGGATGGAAATCAGTTGCTAGACGAACTTTCCTGATACACGGTCTTACCCGCTTGACCTCATATTAAAATTTGGTAACAAAATGGGAAAGTAAAACAGCCATTATAGTAGCCAACGATCTGTACGATTTTTTTGAGAAATGAGTTGGTGCCGTAAGAGACGATTGACTAAGGCATTGAAGTCGCTGATTATTGAATTATTTAAAATCGATGTTAGGTGAACTTCTTTGCAAATCAAAGAAGAAAATAAATAATATAATATACAATTATCAAAATATATTCGGGCCAAGAATAATAAGAGTAAGTACAGTAAGTTAAAGATGGGTTCACATTAGACCATACAAGCCAGTATCGTAGGTATCGGCTACTTTTGACGACATGTTTTCGCATTGCACTCCTTTTGGGCGTTTATTTTCGACCGAAATTATATCTGACTGATAAGTCAATCTGTTGCACATTTTTCATTGCAATTATTTTTATATTTAATTTAATATTAAGATATGTTATCCATCACCGGCGGAAACATGTTCCCGGCTGTGATATGCAGCGCTATCAAAATTGCATATGGATGGATTAGCAATGAAAAGCGTGACAGTGATTATTTTCGCAATACAGTTTTGTTACTATCACTTTACTTTACGTTTTGTTACTTCCTTTTATAATATGTAAATTAATTTGTTTTTTACATAAATATACAATATTCGATACGATATTTCATTATACAATCACACTTTAATACTAAATTATGGATTTATTAAGTCGACTAAACGAACAAATTATAGCAAATTATTTCTTATTCTTAGAACATAATTTTAATTAAAGCATAGATTGATCAAATTTTTGAATTGATTGGGTATGGGTATCAAGTGATCATCGGTAAATTAATTTCTTAGCCACAACACAATTTTTTTGCGCAAAAACTAGTAACCCAGTAACTAACAAGTTACTTCATTGAAGTTCTATGAATTAAGAATCTCACTTGATCACGTCAAAATCTTATAGATAGAGAATTAGAGACAAGAACTGCAAACCCGTCTTCGATCTATAACTATAGGACGCCCGCGAACATAGAGAATTCGGGCTTCTCTGTCACACCAATAACGCCTTCGTTTGAGTAACAGAGACATATGACCGACGACATTTTTTGAAGTTTGGGGTAGGCCTGAAAATATGCAATTTGCATCTTGATTTGCATATTTTCTATTTATATTCATCACTTGTTCAACAAGCATGCAACTGTAAATATATTAATGTATACTAAGCCTATCCTAGTAAATAAAAATTGCGCATTACGTTTTATGCGACAGTTCCAGCTAGTGACTGCATACACCTACTGACTTATTCCGATTTTTAAAATATGATGCTGAAGTAAAGATTGTCTGCTTTTATTTTGTATAATTTTTTTTGTATGTGCCTATGTTACTTACTCGATATTCCGAGAATAGTAAACCGATAATTTTTTATAGAAAGGGTATAAAATAACCCCGAAATGGTCCCGTTGCGTTGGTACCATGTTATGAAGGGTCTGATGAGATGATGGGATCTTGGAGAACATTTTATTGTGATTTTAGATTATCGCAATAGTAATTTTTTTAATATTTTTATTATGCTTGTCTCTTCTTCCGAGTTGAATATAATGTTATTCCTGGTTACCGATTTTGTTGAAATTTTGTAAGCATAGCCACTGTAAGTCTGATTACAATGTACGTACTACATTTAATGATATCATGGAGAATTATGTCAAAAACATTGCATTAGCTACCCTATTCATATCAATAGGGTCGAACAAATATTGAAACTGAATCAATGTCTTGTCTATTTCTTTATAAATCTTTAGTAAAGTACAATTCTGTACAATTAATATACATAAATAAAATCTAATCTAACAAACCTCACCTGTCTAAGATTGACCCTTGTAGCATTGTACCGACTAAGCTGGCGGCATTAATATGATATTTTGAGAGCCTGAATCCGCCACTTACAATTTTATGACCGCTCCTAACGGTGTTGTCCTAGACTCGTACTATGAGTACTTACATAAACACATGCATACAGTTACATACAACGAAGTAATACCCCAACCCAACAACCTATACGCCGTATAGAGGCCAGTCAGTACTGATTTTCATAGGAAAAACGTCTTAACTTGGCTAGACTTTGATTTTCTTACAACCTTTTGCAAAATTTGCGCGTGCGCTATTAAAATTTATGGCATCAGGACACGCGACATATGACGTCATGAGCCATAAACATCTAGAGCGAGTTACAGGGATTACATGTGTGATATGGTTGATTTGAATATTGGCGTAATAGTTGGGCAACACAATAAGGAAGAATTTTGTGCCGTTGCGATTTAAATATACCAAATTGAAAACATAAATAAACGGTTAAACTCATACATTTCTATGTGATGATGTGTGGCATATTTCAGAGAGCGAAGTTTCTCAGATCATTAATATGTGTTTTTAACCGTCTTCAAAGAAGGAGGAAATTCTCTAGGTATATTATTTGAATCTTAAACCGATTTTCGTTTTTTTTATCGAACAGGTATAACCCCGTGATAGTCCCGTTGGCACTAAGTCAGTGTCTGATGATGGGATTTTAGAGAAAAAAAGACATTTCGGTTTTGTATAATACCAAATCGTGTATTTCTCCTGCGCTTTATTAGCCGTAGGGATGTCGTGTAAGATACAATAATCACAATTATTTATTTATCAATAAACAACAAAGGTACTAAGCTACTATTGAAATTAGTACGAGACTTAAGTACCTACTTATTATTTTAGTATTTTTATTGCACCATATGCCGCTAACCACTACACTTGCATAATCTTTTTCCGTTGCATTTTCACGGATTCGTCCGAATATATCTGGCCATCTGTTCATCTGTGACCCTACCGCGAAAAACAAAATTCGTAAATTTCGAGGATTTGTCTCTCTCACTCTAATGACACCTTCGTTAGAGTGACAGAGAAAAATCCTCGAAATTTCCGAATTTCGATTTTCGCGGTAGTAGGCCTGTTTTGGCTAATGTGACAACATGCTTTTGTAGACTATAAGAATGGTTGTATGTTGTTTGTTTCCCAAATCAATAAAAAAAAATCTCAAGTACCGTGAGTTGGGAAATAAAGGATACGTTAGGTAAGGCTGGTCCGACCGAGATCTCGGTCTCGGCATTCTCGGCCAAAAATCGAGGCGAGATATCCCTCTCGGCTCTCGGCCAAAAATGGCCGGGACTCTCGGCCGTGGCCGAGATTCGTAATGAGCTGTAATTGGCGAGCTTGGCACCATCTCGCGAACTTACTGTGATTTTATTGGTGTCATATTGACATGAACTGATTTCAATTTCACTTTAAAATGAACGGAAGTAATAATTTAGAGTAAGCGACCCCTATCATATTATCGATAAAAATATCTGAAATTCGAATACCGGTTTTTGGGCTAACTAAATAAAAAAAATTTCAAAACTAGAAAATATCAAAAAAAAAAATTGTTGTGTTTAGTTTGACGTTGGACTTACTATAGGTATTTGATAGGGATTTATTATGTAATTTATACGTTTTTTATCCTTTCTACCAAGTCTCGGTCTCGGTCTCGCTCTCGGCCGAGAATCAAATTTGTTCTCGGTGTCGGTCTCGGTCTCGGCCGAGACTGAAATATTGGTCTCGGTCGGACCTTAACGTTAGGTTTTACTCAATACGTAAAGCATTCTATCGCGCTCGCACTGACATATTGGAGCGAGCGCTATGGCCTGCTTTACATGTCGAGAAAAACCTAACGTTACCGATACTTGCAAAGTCATGGTACGGTTACTGAAGCTCATTCGTACATTTCCGTGAAAAGCTGAAGGAAAAATACATGCTGATCTCTAAATACCTACGTAGATTATGTATCCTAGGTGCTTAAACAAGTTGCCAATCGCTAACGCTTTATCGTCAATCGTAAAAGAAAGGCAGCTAACTGTCTTTGTCGCACTGATATGAAAGAGTGACAGAGAGGGAAAACTACGATACGCTACTAAGCATTAGCGCTTGGCAACTTGGCTAAGCATCGTAATCACTTTTTTTTCACGAGATTCTTTCGTCACGAAATTCACATTTACAACAGTATGTAACCATCAGTAGCCCATTTATATCCATCCCGCTCGTACTTGCGTAGGTATTGATTGGCGCGAGCGAGCCGGATATAGAAAGTAAACGTGCGTTAGTAACGCCGCGGCAGCTTATGGTACGGCTACAGAGTCAGGGCCGGATTTAGGGGGGGGCAACCGGGGCTAAAGCCCCGGGGCCTCCACTAAAGAGGGGCCTTCACAATAGAGATTACGAATAAAAAAAAATTCAACTTCCAACTAGTAAACACTAGTAAAATATTTTTTGAGTATTGAAAGTGATCTACTCCGGGAACTGGATTTCAGTAAAATCATCAACGATTTTTCGGCGAAAAAAGCTAGGAAGATTCCGTTCGTTAACGCTAAAATTTAATTCCAGATAATTTTCGTTTCCGATTATATTTATATGTTTGTTAAATAATAAAATAATCTATACTTGTTTCTACAAAAAAATATTTATTGAAAAACTTGACTGAAAAAAATTGTCTACTTTATTTGGAAAATAATTGGGGGCCAGGGGGCCTCTCAACCTCTCGAGCTCTAAATCCGGACCTGTACAGATTCGAGTTGCTTAAATAAACCTCTAGTCTATGTTAGTATATTTACATTGTACAGAAAAGCTGCAGATAATCTCATCCGTGCAATGCGTGAGGCATAAATCTCAATTATATCGGTGTCTCCAACACGAGATCGCTGCGATCTCACTTTCTACGAACGATACCATCTTCCTATTGTGGTTTTTGTATGGGAAACTAGTCCGTTAACGCTTCCGACCACATTAGTATAGGAAAAACAATGCATTAGTGTTGCAACTGTTACGCAAAGAAAATGCTTTTAAAATAAGTTTTATAGATGCCGGATGTCGCTCGTAGACTTTAATACTACATACTCATAATAGTACATTACGACACAAGTGCGAAAAACATGAATTTTTCTTTTTGCACGTGTCTCGTACGAAGTTTTTTAGTACATGGCACATGGCCCTTCGAAGTTTTGGACCTGACGTGAAATGAGCCACTTCTCGCACTAGCGCCTAAAAAACGCACCATCTGTACTAAAATAGTACATTACGTCACAAGTGAGAAAAACATGATATTCGAAACGAGTGGCGATGTTTTCAAACACGACCGATAGGGAGTGTTTTAAATCGACACGAGTTACGAATTTCGTTTTTGCACGTGTCTCGTACGACTTTTTTTAGTACAGATGGCCCTCCAAAGTTTTGGACCTACGTAAAATGACCCACTTCTCGCACTAGCGCCTAAAAACGCACCATCTGTACTAAAAAAAATTGTGAGCTGTTAACATAATTCTGATTCATAAAAACTCAAGGTAAACATTTTATTTTCTATGGGGCCAGTCACCGAAATAGGCCAACCCAATTAACCCTCCATAATGAAAATGTAAATACCGTTTCGAAAAAAAAATCTTCGTATTCAAAAACGATACCGAATGTGCACTTGAAAGTATCACCTATATTTTCATTACATCCCGTAATGTACAGTCGACTTCAGTTAAAAAATATCTGAACACGCCTTTATTGCCATAACGATAGACGCGTATTCAGTTATTTTTGAGCGCTCGAGAGGCTACGATATATCTAATGGCGACTGTACTTAGAATATCCCTTAGTTTTCCATCGAATATTCTCATGTTGTTTGTTTTCTCTGCTCCATAAAGGGAAATTATCTATCTACAGAATCCACAAGTACTAATCCACGTAATTACTTACATTACATAGTCAAGTACTTGCGTCATGTAACTCATGTAATGTTTAAACACTAAAACAATTACTGACAATAATTACTTACTTTAAAAGCATTATAGGTTTACTATAGGTACCGTCTGTAGTTAAATCTACTACGAGCGAAAAATTAAATCAAACATAGGATTCATTAGAATCATTAGCATTTTTTGTATTGTAACTAATCAATCTAATCATTCATCATCAGCCTATGATAGTCCACTGCTGGACGTAGGCCTTTCCTATTAACTATGCGTAGAGACGCATTAGGAGGTAAAAGCCCATAATCGCCACGCTGGGCAAGCGGATTGGCGATCGCAGTAATGTGTCTATGACGATGACGCTGCTGATTGATATTTATTAGTATTACCGTAAAAATATATAACTACGAGCGTGTTCCCAATATGTCAGATGCTATGGAAATTCAGCCATATTTGTTTAACTTTTTTACTTTTAATTCAACTGAAATACGGTAATGATGTAATGATATACGGTATGGTTTGCAACCGCACTAGTGTGCTTTCATTTTCATTGTGTATAATATCGCAGCTACACATACTTACATAAACTCGTATCTGCAACACTCATTTCATGGAAAAAACACCCTTATTCAGAGTGAAATAAAGATGACATTTCTATGAATTTATTTCTCTAAATCCGAGGTTCACTAAGTATTGCGACGATATTAAATTCTTCTCTCCTTACCGGCACATTCAGAGTCATAAAATATTAAACGGTTTTATTTAACTTCACCGCGTATCAACTGTCGTCGTGCTTCATGTCTTGTGATCGATTTTTCGACTACTTCTAGTGCACCGATTTCAATGAAAATTGTTAGTATTTAGGTTGTACTACTATCAATTATCCCGTAATATAAATTATTGTGTTAGGTCAAGAAACAAATACATAACCAGCTTTAACTATGTCAAATCGCGCTTATTTCACTCATTATTCAGGTTCAATCGCATATTCATCTGGTATTCTAATAACCGAACCTGCGTAATGTAATATTATATCCATCGCTTAGGAGGCAATCGCATCCATAAGTACCTAATACTTCTGTGAGGTATGATTAGCAATGTACCGAGGAGAAGTTTCATAAGTTGCGAAACTTCTATAGAGACTGTTCTCGGTATTTTAATTTTTTCAAGCAATCTAATCATGCCAAAACCGTTTACACATGCCTTTTAAGGTATATTTTATGTCATGTTTACTCAATTGTGAAATGCAATATTCTTCATAACACTTTTTTATAAGTTCTTATGAAAACATTCTCAATGGGAAATTACTCTTAATATCTCATGAAAATTCTCGGAAATTTCCGAATATAAGTATGTCCGCAATTTTGAGAATGTTCTGCAACTTGTACATTGCTAGGTATGATTGATATAAGAACGATCATATATAGTCTGAGCGAGGCCCTATCGCGAATCACAGTTGTCATGTTGGTAATCTCTCGCTCAAGTGAATTCGTACGTAAGTGTGATTAGTGTGAGAAGTAGCGGTTTGACGTGGGAACCTCAGGTGTCTGACGTTTGTCGCAGGGTGACAAATACTCTTAAAGCACTCTATCGGTTTAAGCACTTTCTTCCGGTTAGTACGAAGATTCTTCTTGCGCAAGCCCTGGTCCTGCCTATTCTAGATTAGGCTGATGTGTGTTACTCTAATCTCACCCAAGCTTCCCTTTCCAGGTACGATCGTTTGCTCAATAATTGCGTGCGGTTCGTCTTTGGGCTCCGCAAGTATGATCACATCTCTGCGTTTCGACTAAAACTTAATTGGCTCCCCATTCGAGAACGTAGATCATTTCGTGTCCTCTGTACCCTTTAATCTTTTTTGTTTGATCCCCTTACTCCCGATTACCTTCGCTGTAAATTTAAATTTGACGCTCCGCGCCCTGGCTTTGATCTCCGATCCTCCCGTAGCCTTAAATTGATAGTCCCCCGACATCGAACCAGTTTCGTGTCTTATTCTTACACGGTCCGCGCAATACGGCTTTGGAATGATCTCCCCCTATCGATACGACACGCTCAGAGCAAGTTCTCTTTCAAGCGCATGTTGCGCAAGCATCTCTTGGACAAGGTTCAGGCATCGTACTTCTGATGTTTCACAGTAGGTAATATGTATTATATTTATGTATATTTGTGTAAGTTTATTAAATTGCATATAATATTTGTGTATGTTTATTGCTGTTTAGTGATTTTAGTGTTTTTTTTTTGTTTTCTTACTTTACGACCCTGCACCAACTTTATCTTTCAAATTCAAATTCAAATTCAAATTCAAATGATTTATTTGTAAACATAGGTAACAATGTTGGTACAAAATTATATGAGAGCTCTATGCTTCGCCGATAGGCATACAAAATAAAAATTAGCAATTGGGTATACACATACCAATTACTGCTTATTCCTAATAGTCGCAAAATTATAAAAATCAAATAAAATAAAAATAAAATGATGGAAATATACATTAAAAATCCAAATAAAAATAAAAAATATAAATTGAGTATTGTACATTATGAATATTTCAATTAAATTAATTACCGAATAACAAAAGTCTGTCAAGTACAAATCCTGTCAAATACCAACTAAATAACTTACAGTACATATTCATACAGAAATTTACACATATATGTCAAAAAGCCATGCACAATTGCAAACACATAAATATTATATACACACTATAAGTACAGGCTAGCTTAAAGCATCTACAAGAAACTCACGTATTGAGTAATAGCATTTAGATGTTAATAATTTGCTTAGGTCATTTTTAAACAAGTGTAGCGGCTTCATTCTTATAGCGAAAGGAATTTTGTTATAAATTTTGCTTGCCAGGCAAAACACGCTTTTCCGCTTCAATGCAGTACGAGCAAATACTATACAGAGGTTGTGAGCTCGGTAGGTATCTCTGTTAAATATTTGTGACACTTGTTTAAATAAATGAAGATTTGTTTTGACAAATACAGCTGTTTCAAATATAAAGAGGCACGGAAGAGTCAAAATGTTACGCTCTTTGAAATATGGAACACAGCTATCCGATTGATGCAGTCCAAACATTGATCTTATGCATCGCTTTTGTGCCTTGAACACGATCTCCCTATTGGTCGAATTCCCCCAATATATTAGACCATATCGGAGAGTTGACCCAACATAGCCATGATAGGCGGCAATTATTGCTTCAATGGTTACTATTTTCGATAGTCTGTACAGCGAGTATGCATATTTACTAAGCTTTCTACACACTTCCTCAGTATGTGGTGTCCATCGCAACTTGCTATCAATATTTACTCCCAAAAATTTTGTTTCATCAACTGTTTCGAAAGTATACCCTTGATAGTTACAATTTATAGATAACAGAGGCGTTTTTTGTCGAAAGTGCATTATTTTTGTTTTATTAACATTTATTTTAAGATTATTAACATCAAGCCATTCAATTATAGTATTCATAGTATCATTAATTTCCAATTCATAATTATTAATATCTTTACACTCAATTAACACTGTACTATCGTCTGCAAATAAAACCATAGGATACCTGACATGTTTCGGGAGATCGTTGATGTAAAGTAAAAATAGCAGTGGCCCTAATACGCTACCCTGAGGCACACCATATCTGAGTAGACGCACATCCGATCTGTATGTCCTTTCCTCTTTTGTATCCAAACATATCTGAGTAAGTTCAGTAATCTGCTCTCTGTGACTTAAATATGATTCTAACAGATCCAAAACATTTCCGCGGATACCATAAGAATTTAACTTTTTTAGAAGTATCGTATGATCCACATAGTCAAACGCTTTACTTAAATCCATAAAAACTGCGCATATGTTTTGTCTTTTATCCATTTTCGAGATTACTGGGCTCACAAGGTCATAAATAGCCATATTAATAGTTTTATTTTTGCGGAATCCCTTTTGCTCAGGAGCTAGCAGATTGTACTTTTCAAGATAGTTATATAAAGCTTCGTATATGACTCTCTCAAATACCTTCGAAAACACCGAGGCTAAGGCAATGGGTCTGTAGTTAGATATATTGTTCTTGTCTCCTTTTTTATACAAAGGTTTTACAATCACAGGTTTCAATTGACCTGGATAAATACCACTAGAGATACACAAGTTCATTATGTGACTAATTGGGGATGCTATAGTGTGTGATACCTGTTTAATAACTTTGGTACAGATCCCATCATGACCAACACTGTGCTTATTTTTAAGATTATTTATGATCCCCACGATGTCACAAGGAACAGTCGGCCTCATATATAAGGATCCCGACAAATTCGTTGTAACATTGTGCGGTTCAATTGCGTTCTCGTTACATTTAATTTCATCAATGAAATAGTTGTTAAATTCATTCGCCATGTCTGATGGATTTGTTATAGTTACGCCATCCCGTATAAGTTTTAAAATTGGTTCTTTAGGCATATTCTCAGTGACATTCTTAATGACTTGCCATGTCGCTTTGGATTTATTACTAGCATTATTTATAAAGTGAGTATTTTGAGAACGTTGAGTAAGGTTTATAATTTTTTTGAATTTATTACTGTATGATTTGAAAATATTTTTATTTGTTACGTTGGGTTGGGTTCTGTATTTCCAGAGAAGAGCCCTTCTTTTTTTACTGCACAATTTAATTCCCTTAGAGATCCATTTAGGTTTTTTCAATACTTTCATTTTCATGGTTTTATATGGGAAACACAAATCGTAAAATAATTGGAACACATCTAAAAAAGTATTATATGCTAAATTCGAGTCAGTGCAACTAAACACATCCATAAACGACAGGCAATTCAAACATTCTTCGAATTTCAATAAATTTTCTGGACTCATGTCACGCCTCTTAATTCTCCAATATTTTAGGATGCAGCTTTTCTTAACTGGGCATTTTAAAATTTGAGCAGTGTGATCAGATAAACCCAGATCCACGACTTCGCCTTTACATCCTCTTATGTTATGGGCAAAATTGTCAAGGCAGGTATTAGTAATCATTCTGGTTGATTCCTTGATTTCTAAGTGCAGGTCATGATTGAGGAGTAAGTACTCAAATTGACGAACATTGTTGTTTCTGTTTAAAATATTAATATTAAAATCCCCACACAAAATAATTCGTCTTTTAGTATTACCACAGACACTTGAAAGCAAAGAGTCAATTTTATCAAAAAACAAATTAATATTAGAGCTGGGTGTTCTGTACAGACAAATTATAATTATCCGATGACATACCAATTCGATAGCACAGCATTCGATAGCACATTTAACAGAAAAGCTCTTGACATGGCTTACCTCTACATATTCTAAATTAGATCTAACTAATATACACGCTCCCCCTCTTCGACTGTCCCTTGAGAAACAAGCACCGAGTTTGAAATTGGGTATAGTTAACATACTTTCAAGGCCATCCAACATGAAGTGCTCAGTGATACATATGACATCTATGGCCTTCCCGTTCGTTGCTAGGTCTTCAAGGTAGACGGACAGGGCATCGGCTTTATTTAGTAATCCAGCTATATTTTGGTGTAGCACGTATATGTAGCATATAATGGGTGTTAACTTTTTATTTATTCTGTTAACTAATGCAATAAAGTCTTGAGTAGTATGAAAATCGGTCCCACCGATCATAATTATGCAGTAGTCTTGTTTGGTGAACTTGCTAAGCTTTGCTTCGATGTCCCTTAACAAAACATCTATTCCCACATTTGGTGTAATGAAATGACACCAATCGAACTGTGAGTAGAAGGTACTTGACTTCATATTACGCAGTAGCTGGTATCTTGCAGTACTAGAAATCACACACATTTTTTTAAGTTGATTATTACCGTTTATCAACTGCTGGAATTGTCGATTTTGTGATAAATTCAGTTTAACGGGTGGTGAAACAAGCCGTAGTTTTTGTTCAAGGGCCTCGATAACCAAGTTCAAGTCAGTTATTTCTTTCTTCGAGTGAGATAATTCATTTTGTAGAGTTGTTATCATTCGCTCCATCTTTAAAAGTTTAAAAGAGTGACTCGTAGACGGGCTGGTAGGATCTATGTTGTTAATAGGACTCGCCACAGAAGTTCGGTTCCTACGAATACCCTTGTTCGATGGTGGTGGAGTCCTACAAAGGTTTTTCAGGGCGTTTAACTCCTGCACGAGCCTATTTGAATGACGTGTAAGTTCATTTTTTTCTAGTATCACATTTTGTAGTTCTTGCTCTGTGGTTGCTAATTCAAGTTTTAATCTTTCTATTTCACACCTCAGCTCTATGATAAGACTAGATTCGCTGGGTAAGTCGACACTTCGTGAGAGCTCCTCGTTATCATATTCAAATGTATCTTGAATGTAATCCTGAGTATGAAGTAAGGATTCGATGGACTTTGATCGTAGTGTCATACTGGTGTGTGTTGTAGAGACGCGTGTTGCATTTATAGGCTCCTCCGCAACTTGATCGATACAAGGTTCTAAGTGTTTTATCACTTGACAGCGATTACTCTGAACATCTTGGCCTCTAGGGGAGCTTTCCGGGAGGATTACAGGCTCTTGTATTGCACAAGAAGGTTCATTGTTGTCGATATACCTCTCTACATGTATAATCTCCTCTGTCATTTTACAGGGAACGCTATGAGTAACTGGGACGCTCGGGGAACTCTCAGGCTCCTGCATCGCAAAGGATGGCTTGTGGAGAACGATACATGCTTTAAAGTGCGTGTCTTCGTCCGAAGGAATAGAGTCAGTAGTTGCAACAAAGATATCAGGGGCTTGTTCAGGCTCCTGCGCCACCAGAGATGATCCACTGTCGGAGACTGAGTGATTTTCTATCTCGTGTTGTTTGCGACAGACGTGATTAGGTGATGGCACCTGTACTGTCGGCGAAACCTTACTAATTGTCTTCGTATATTTTTTCCTCAATGTGACATTTTGTACGTCCTCACTTTTTAGCATAACAGGTGGTTTTTTTGTTGTTGAAATTTGATTTGGTGAAAGTATACTTTGCCGACACGAAAGGCATACCCAGGCTTTTTTACTTTCTGTCGTCATCAAATTGAACAGCTTGCTTGACCGTCCTGCACATTTTTTGTCAAAAGAATGTTTACATTTGAGACATTTGAGCACGTCTTTATTTAGCAAGCTCTCTCTACATTTCGCGCATGTTGGATCCATCTTGACATTTAATCGGGAATTACCGGTTGTTACAACTATAGGTTTTTACGACTAAATAATGTGTAGTCCTTTCGTTTGTCGTTATAACAGATTTTGATTCCTATAATGCTTCTTCGAGTATAACACTTTGAGATTTGAACTTGATCACTCAGTTTCTTATTGTCGTCAAGTGTCACACAAACAGAAAAGCAAAAAAAAAAAAAAAAAAAGAAAAGTTTCGTAGACTCGAACCTTCCTTCGTAGAATCGAACTCGGATCACTCAGTTTCTTATTGTCGTCAAGAACAAAAAAGCAAAAAAGTTTCACAGACTGTAGGAATCGAACTCAGAACCCCCGCGTTACAGACGCGCTATGCACCTCACAGCCATGAGAGCATGTTAGCACGGGTCGAAATTATACATCGGTTGGTGACACGAACATTGATCCTGTTCTGAGCTGGGGTCAAAGTGCAGATCAGTTTAAATGATAAAAACGGTCACTTTTGTATTAGTACGGTCAAATCGTATATTAAACTCGCAAAACATGTAGTAAAGCTGCATTTTTGGTATGTTATTTAGACACCATAGGGCAGTATAAAACCACATTTTGCAAGCAAAAAAAAATTGTGCTAGCTGCGTTATACGTGAAAAACTGTGAAATTTACTGTCTATTTTTAGTTTCTTATTTTTATAAAAAAAGCCTTACGTTTTTTGACAATATGTATCAGGTAACGTTTAAAGATGAATGAATTTGTAACAAGATGAGATAACATGCATTACCTTAGGTCTTATAGTTTCAGAGATTCGAGACTTCAAATAGTACCCTGTTTTATAAACTAGATAAAATGTTGAGTTTTGCTAACGTTTTTGGTTTAATATCGCCTTACCTAATTATGCTACGAAAAACATGAAATAATTATCTTATAGCGCAATTAATATTTTTTCATTTAAGGGTAAAATCAGGTCAGTAAACTTTGTAATTGAAACTAAAAACGCGAAATTCAAAAAGCAGGAGGTCCGCTATCTAAGTTTTTCATACAAATGGCAAGTCGTGTTGCAAAGCTGCAATTTTTGTATATTATATAGGCTCTATAGGGATGTACGAAAATGCATATTACAAGAAGAAAAAAATAAGGATTTAGGTATAGGACGTAAAAAACTGAAAAGAAATCGGACTTTTTTTAGTTTTTGACGTTTAACTAAAAAACTATAACTTTTTGATACTAATTGCTATAAAACTATGAAATAATATTAAATTTGAAAGGATTTGAGCTACCTTGCATTACCCTAAATTATATAGATTTAGCGATACGACATTTCAAAATGTGCCCTTCACTAAGTTAAGAAAATAAATGCATGTTTTGAAGCCTCGTATACCCCCAACTATTAAGACTTACAGTAATTATTATCGGCTCAATTTCTTCCAAATTTAAAGTAGTTATTATCTACAATTACTTTTTTTTCTTAGCTCGAACGTTTTGCCAATATTTAGTGAATAGCTTTAACGTAACCTAAAATTTGTTTATGTTTTGATAAAAGGGCACTTTATGAAATGTCGAATCTCAAAATATATATAACTTACGGTGATGCAACGTAGCTCAAACCCTTTCAAATTTAATGTTCTTTCTTAGTTTTATAGCTATCAGTATCAAAAAGATAATAGATTTTTAGTTAAACGTCAAAAACTAAAAAAAGTGCGATTTTTTTCCGTTTTTTACGTCCTATGCCCAAATTATTTTTTTGTTTTTCTTTTAAAATGCATTTTCGTATATATCTATAAGGCCTATATAATATACCAAAATTGCAGCTTTTCAACTCGACTTGCGATTTGTATGAAAACTTCGATAGCGGGCCTCCTGCCTTTTGAATTTCGGGTTTATACTTTCAACTACAAAGTTCACTGACCTAATTTTACCCTTAAATTAAAGAATATTGTGTGTAAATGTGTGTGTAAAGTGCGCTATAAGGTCATTATTGCATGTTTTTCGTAGCATAATTAGGTGAGGCGATATTAAGTCGAAAACGTTAGCAAAACACAAAATTTTATCTTGTTTACAAAAAGGGGTACTTTTTAAAGTCTCGAATCTCTGAAACTATAAGACCTACGGTAATTCATGGTAGCTCAACTTGTTGGAAATTTATTAGTCTTTAAACGTTTATTTACATATGATATCAAAAAACGTAAGGTTTTTTAAATAAAAATCAGAAACTAAAAAATGGCCGTAAATTTCGCAGTTTTTCACGTACTACCCAGCTAGCACAACTTTTTTTTGCTTGCAAAATATGGTTTTATACTGTCCTATGGTGTCTAAACAACATACCAAAAATGCAGCGATACTACTTGATTTGCGAGTTTAGGGTAAAAATATGTACGATTTGACCGTACTATATGTGCATTGTTCTTATTTGCTTTTATTACACTATTATTTGTGTTTGGGGCACTGTCTTTGAGCAAATAAAGTATCCAATTAACACTAACAACACAGTTCCGTTAAAACATTACGTATTAAAACCAACACTAGGAAGTCTGTAGTAATTTTCAATTTTGTAACACTTTTTAGTCATATTACACGGATATAACACAGTCACAGTTCGATCACATAGTTATTATTGCGTATAGCGTTGTTTTACTTTAAAAAATCACAATAAACTATTTTTAACAACAAAATATCGCGGAGCACTTGTTTACATGACAACTAGCGCCATCTACGTTTCTGTTTGTCCCAATGGTTGACTGGTAGAGAATGCCTTATGGCATTAAGTCCGCCTTTTGTACTCCTGTTTAGTGCAATAAAGTTTAAATAAATAAATAAATAAGTAGGCAATACTTCGATCGTGGTTAGTCTCAGGCCAATTCTCGGTAGGCCAACTGACCCCTATTTTTCACCATGGCGACAGGTGTTACAATTGTAAAAAAATGCTGCGTCTCCTATTGCCAGGGCTACGGTTATCGCTTAACATCGGAAGAGCCGTGTATTTGTTTACCACCAATATAATATATTAATAATTGCAAGAACGGGCTCTCACAGTTCTGCGAATGAAATGGATCTGGCTCGATCTATGTGTCATTCCTTAGTATCCCACATAAGGAATACGTGATCCAAGATTTGTAGAAAAACAATTGTGTTTGAAGCAGATTTAGTCATTTGTTACATCTATAGTGAAAAAGAGACTATTTTGACGCGAATGAAACGTAGCTACGCGAAGATTACACATAGAGTACAGAGATTAATCTGTCTACATTGCCGGTGAGAACATATTCCATGAGAAACTACCCGGAAGGAAAATTTGTTCATCACTTTAGCTGTGGGACAGTAAATAGATACTGATTAGTCAACGAGTGTTAGGTAAGTGACGGGAATGTAGTTTGACGTCAATGGCATAACTGCGATAAGGGACAAGGCTTCGTTAGTTAGAAAAGGTTGTACATACATACATGGTATGTTGAACATTTTGCGGTGTTATTTTAAAGCTATGTTGAGAAAGGCTGCGAGCATAGAATTAAAGAGCATTAACAAATTGTTGAGTTGGCAGTTACAATTGGGGGATTTTACTAATAACTATTTGGTGGCTCGAACGATTTTAAATGTGTTCGATTGATGTTTGATAGGATCTTCTAGCCACCGCTTAACTAGTTAGTCGGTAAAACTATTTTTTTCTCTACTTTAGGACTCTTGTTGGTACTGTATCTAATATAATAGAATATACGTATGTAATAGAAAATAGGTATTATGATAGTCATGCTTGCACCTACTACAAAACAACAGAGTTTTTCAAAAACACAAATCAAATATAAAAATATGGTATTGAAATGTCTCTGTCCAAATTGTGCCTCGGTTCTTAAATGAATCGAATTATTTTTTAGTCTACATTATTTATTTATGTTTTTAACCTTATTAAAATAACCCCTTGTTTTACATATTTTAAGAATAATAGAGGTGTGAAGAAACGCAGGTTGTTCTTCGAATTGGAAAAGTTTGTAAAGCTACTACTAGTATAGGTACATTAATACTCGCCTAATCCCATGTATCAAAATATAAGCCAACTTGACTTATATGTCAAGATAAGGAATCGTATACAATAGATAAGGTACTTATTTTACATGAACTATAACTATGCATCAAAGACAATTTAATCACAGACCATAATTATAATAAACTAGAAGGAAGACGTCCCTACTGCGCGAGTCATTCGAAAAGAAGTTCTCCCTATTAATTTCATGCCTTGTAACGGTCAGATTAAAGATACTTAAAAAAAACCTTAAATGCTGTATTGACAATTCAATAAATGAGGAAAAAGTAGCTCACTTCATTCACCTCATTATTTCGGAACCCCTTCGTTATTCTTCAAAAGCAGTTATACCTGAACGTGAATAGTGAATGATGCAGAAAGAGTTAAGTAAATAATAATTTTGAACCTTTGTAAAATATAAAAAAAATCCTAATTTCTCAACATCAATTAAGCTTGCTGATAGTTGTCTTGTTAATTAATTAAATCGATATACAATCTAGTTAATCTACTACCCTTCTAAGTACTTATTATAGCTTAGTAATTGTAATAAGGTGCATTGAAATGATTTTTTCGGATGGCGTAAAACAAAAAAAAACTCTTCTGCCACTGCAGCAGAAGGATGACTTTTTGTCTTACCTCATTAAAAAAACCTTTGCGTTTTATCGCAACGCACTTCCTTTGCACCGTGCACTTACTCTGCTGAAGTGCCAAGTATAAACAATTGCATACAAAAAACATCAATCAGGTAATCCGAAAAAAAAAAATATTTTGTTTGGGTATTGAATAATTCTATTCGAAAATGGAATTATCCTAAGCTTCCAGAAATGTCCGAAAACTCTTCTAACTTTATGGAAACTTCCCAACTGTAGTGGTTACACCTCTAATTCAATCTGTGGTCTATGCCACTTTGCATACATGCATGTTCTTATTCCAGCATCCATAAAGCATCTCACGCACTGATGCGAGGCAAACATAACGAGTACAGTTACGAGAGACAAAGAGGAAATCGACCCGGTTTTCATACGGATTCATCAGTGACTTTCCGACAACTTACCATGTCTTCCTTTCAAAGAACCAGTATACGTGCTGTCTCGATTTACGCGTAGTTTTCACGAAACCCGAGTTCATCGATAAACTGGCTTGCTATGAGTAGATTTTTCAAAGCTCTGTTGCCAGAGCAACAGGGATAGACCCCGTTAGCCACGTGAGAACGTGATCTATGATTACTTTCTGTAATGACTGGATAAGTTGTGAGGATAGGGCATCACGTTTACCTGGTGTAGGTACCTACTTGTTTTTGTTTCATTCGTGAAGCGTGGAAGCGTTGATGTGTCATCTTTTTCCCGGGTATAAGTAGATAAGATTTACAAATGATTACAAGTCTACGCGTAAATAGTGTACTGCTATATTTTACTACTTTTAAGGTGTAAACCTAGCATTGTACTGAGGAGAAGTTTCATTAGTTGCGAAACTTGCATGGATAATGTTCTCGGGAATTTCAATTTAACAAAGTATAGGTGAAAAACTTAAGAAAGTCACCTGTTGTATGTGTGAGTAATGTGTTCGAATAGGCGTTTGTTTTGTTTGTGTACTAATTTTAAACATGTGTTCTCTATTCGAATACGTGACTCACACATACAGCAGGTGACTTTCTTAAGTTTTTAAACTATACCGTACTAGATACATGCCTTGCCTTAACATGATACGAGCCACTTTGTTGTGCCAACATAAAAAAAAAAAAATTTAAAACACATGTTTATAAGTTCTCATGGAAACATTCTCAATGAGAATTTACTCTTAAATACTCATGAAAATTCTCGGAAAATCCGAGTATATTCCCGCAATTTTGAGAATGTTCTGCAACTCGTACTTTGCTATGTACACCTCGCGACCTGAAACGTCTTTTGTTCGGTTTGTTCTCAACCGATTGCTGTGAAGTTACCTATGACTGGGCTATGAGTAGCCGTGTGGTGACGGCAGTAAGAATACATTTGTCACCACCCCAACTCTTCCCGCGGGAGTCGTAAGAGTCGACTAAGGGATAGAAGTGTTACTGACCATTCTTTAATTTGATTGATGATGGGCAGCAGCGTCATCATAGTGGACACATTACTGCGATCGCCAATCCGCTTGCCCAGCGTGGTGATTATGGGCATTTACCTCCTAATGCGTCTATACGCATAGTTAGTAGGAGAGGCCTACGTCCAGCAGTGGACTGAGACAGGCTGATGAGGGGTCAGGGGCTATGAGTGGTCAAGTGGTGTGAGCAGGTTTAAAATATAAATCAAAAAGTCCCAAAAAACTGTTGAAGATAGTTTTTCCTGTTACTGCACAGGAACTTCTCACGACCTGCGATAGGTACATACAGAACCAGTTCTTGTCTTACTATTATCACGCTAATGTCTACTTAGTACCGTGAGAACGTCGACGAAAGTGACCTTCATATAGCGTAATTAAGTATTGGACTTATTCTTCGTTATTAACCAGATAATTTACAGACATCTAAGAGAATCGAACCATCAACCAAAAATTGAAATGAAAATTGCCTTAGTAACTAAAATCATTTTAGTGCAATTTCAAAATGAATTATTCTATAAACATTATTACAGACAATTGACAACAATCCCGTACTTACTGTCAATCAAATTAAGTATGATATGATTAATGATTATACAGGGTGTGGCCTGTAATAGGAGCAAAAAATGAAACGGTACACTAATAACTCAATAAATAGTCATAATTTAATAGTTAAAACTTAAAAAAAAATTTTTTTTGCAAAAAGAAAAATTTTTTCTTTCCTTTTTTTTATGTAGTTTTACTGCAGTCGACTTATACCAAAAAAGTTAAATCGATGTAGCACAAAAAAAAATTTTTTTTGCTAAACCAGTTAAAAAACCATGAGTTCAAAAAAACTTTTTAGCTCATTTAGTTTTATGTCCACTGAACTACCAATATGTTTAATCATTAATAAGATACAATGTTGTGATACCTAGATACATCACTCATAGGTCGTAACTTTAACATACTGTTTCTCCTTAATGGATAACTTTAAAACACTGGGACCTTTTGCGAATAACTAGATACAGTCAGAGGAGTCTTCCATTTGATTTTTTGCTCCTGTTACAGGCCACACCCTGTATTATACATTCTTGATACGATTTTATTCTAAGATGATAATTTAAGTCAATTAAGAACTGCAATTATCTTCAAAAGTACTTGTTAAAATATGTATCTCTATCCAATATCATAACATTACCGTTCAGACCAACAAATCATATTTTATAGGAAACAAGACTATTTCACATGTTCTCGTTGCCTAACGGTGCCAGTGTTGCGGTATAATTGACCGCCAATGCTCGATGATGCCAACTTGCCAACGGCCCTAATGAGCGAACAAGATCGGCTGCCTTCGCAGAGGGTAATTAAATAAGTAATTATGACCACATCGTCTATGCATTCCGGGTAATCATGGTTACGATCTGTGAAGCATGTGCTTTGTTACAAAAACTGTATAAAATGTTAATGCTTGTAAAATTACTAAGTTTATCAGCTTTTGATTCGGCGGAACATTCGGAGCAACGAGTAAAGGAACGGTTAAAAAATCATCAATAAGCTTGAGCGTTTGACGTGTGTAACACTAAATTAGGTGCTTTAACCCTGTGTAATGTCAGCCGGTTTTGCATTGCACGGCGTTGCACGTACCACGTACCTACGAGGGAGACTCATGAATCTAAGCCAGGTATGCACGAGGTCGAATCTTAATCCCTCGTGTGTCGCGAATATTTTTTTCTAATAGTTTCCTCGCCACTGATCAGTGCTTAGACATACGAAGGGTTAAGCATCCCGTGGCTCTCTTGTGAACGGCACGCGATGTTAACGCCGAAGTGGTTTTAATGGGTATTGCTCCAGTCCCTTTTTCTAAGGCTGGAGGGAGTCCCACATCCCACACATCCTCCCATAATGACTACCTAAGCATTTTCCCACTCCGTCAACAAAAACTAAGGTAACTAAAGGAGCTTGGTTAATACAATGTTTTTCAAGGAAGAATTTTGTCTTTGAATTGCATCTCTGCTCTGATCAAAAATACAAACATTTTAATTAAATTTCATTATACTACGATAAAAGTGTACCAAACGATACATTATCAAAAATGTTTCTGCAATAAAAATTTCAATGCCTCCTAAATTACACCAGCAGTGTTGTAACCGGCATTTTATTAAATTAGCTCCTTATCAGGCGATGTTGCGTATCAGGACGAGTGGAGCCGTAGTGTTTAATGAGCCAGATAAGAACAATGCCAACGTACGGAGGTTTCACGATGAGTCTGTTACCAGCACAAGGAACGCGCGTAGCCTCGGTAGGACCAGTCTAAATGGGTCTTAGCGATCTCCAACAGTGGGGATTACTGGTGAAAAAGAAATACAACTCGCAGCTTTAACACACAACATATAATTACGATACAATAAACTTCCAATAGGTACACATTTACTAGGTATTTAAAATACTCTTTCATCCTCAAAAACTAGTTCAATGATCACTAAGAGTAAAAGTGCTCTTAGTTTGACAAGTTGCCCTCCTCATCACTAGTTCTATGCTCTTTAGTATGCGATTTGCGACCCCACCCGTCTTTTATATATGCATACCTAATTTAATACAATTTCTCTAAGAGGCTTCCTTAAAAAGCATATCGGAATATTTGTAAATTCACAATTCTGGAAAGTTCTTATAAATGTGGGGCCAAATATCGCATTGGTTAGATGAAACACTAATGCCGATGCTCAAAACCGTTGGGAACGGCCCTAAAGTTTCGCAACGCAAAACCGTGCCCGACATGACGAATCGCGGTTTCGTCACGACTCGTGTCATCTTTTGGCTGACGAATTACTTACTGGCTCAAGACGTAGGGCATGAGTTACGTGTGGTTTTTCTTGGAATGTTGTTACTCAAAGCACTGCGTTGTATAATTTGGCGATTTTGTAGTTGGATTTTGGATGAACCCTGACCTTGTCATCTGCTACCACAGTTTTGTATTTAGTAATTCGATAGCTGAACATTGACAGCTTTAATTTGAGTATGATATGTGAATGCTGAGTAATAGAGACGGGTATCCAATTATCCACAGAACTCGACCGCCTCATATAAAAGCGAATTGCGGAATCAACCTGGAGGTTTTATGTCCTTATCATACCTACACAATCTAATAAGTTTCATATTTTGATTAAATGCAGACTAATAAAAAGCAAGTAGACCGTAACCGATCCGTATCTTTAGGTATCTGCATTTCCTTTAAGGCCTTTCAGAAGGCTACAGGATATATTACAATAAAATTATGAAGTAATTTTTAATTAGTTAAGAATATTGGTATAACGCTTCGTTATAAAATGTTCGTTAGTATGCAAAGGCAGAGTGTTTTTAACTTCCGGAGAAAGTATCCAAGACCACATTTCTAATGTTTAACGCCTAAACTGAAAATGCTAAAAAAGTTGTTGTTGTTGTTGTAGTTGTATTCTAGCCTATTTTTCCGCAACTACAACAAACGTGCCTATTTTACGTTGTCCCAAAGCTGGCCCGGTACTTGTTGGCTTTACATACGCCCTTGAATTTCTTCGCAGGTGTATGCTGTAAGTTTTCCTTCACTGTAAAGCACAAAAAGTTCCTACAAAAGTTTTTTGAAAAACTCGTTGGTACGAGCCGGCGGCCGCTGCGTAGTAGCCGTGCGCTATTCGCTATTTACAAGCTATTCTCAAAAAAGTCGTGCAAATATTTGTGATGAGCAGAAATCTATTAAGAAAGTATAATCACAAAAATAATCTTACTTAATCACTGACTTGAGCTTCTTATCTAACAATAAAATCATAATTACATTGTTTTAACTTTCCTCCATAACAGATTACGAGAGAAATGGCGTCAATACATCAGTTAAGAATACATTACTCGGATTAGAAACCGTGACGGAGGTTGTTTTGACCAGAGTATAGCTACTCCAATGTGTTACATTTTTTAGGTATTCATTATGGAAATGTCTATTTCGAAGGCAACTTTTTAAATAAAGGCTTACTGTCTTACCAAATTTTTTTAATTTGGGTATGACCGACAGCACCTTCACCACTTTCCCACTTTCTCAAATTTATTTGATTATGTACCCCCGTACAGTTCTTGTAAGCAGTTTTTGGTGGCTTAAACTACGTGACTGACATGATCTACAGCAGGATAATACAAGTATGCACTTTGCAATAGACTGCGCTACTCTCAGCTTTACGTATTTTTCCAGCCATCTCAAAATAAAATACAATGTTGGCAAACGATTTATAGGATGTGCATTACCACAATACGATCCTTAATAACGTTGACATATTTTCTTGCTCCTTTTCAAAACTTAAAGCTACAATGAAAGAAATATCTGTTGTAATTAGTGTTAAGTCTACCGATGTACTTGCTTAGAATATTTTTTAATTTATTATCAAACATTTTTAGCATGCCTACGAATTTAGTTATAAATAAATAAATATAAATATCTTGGGACATCTTACACAAATCGACCTGGTCCCACGGTAAGCTCAATTAAGGCTGTTATGTTCACAGTGTAAGATAATATACATATATTCAAGGGAACTTCTGGGCCTAAGTCCTGTAAGTAACGAAAATGATGTATTTTAGTGACCATTTCTGTTTTGTCGCCTTATTTTCTTTCAGTTTCGGTGGTCATTTTACAGTGATAGAGTTCATATTTTAAAGACAAACGGGTCTTAATCGCGTAAACTTAAGTTTAATTATAACCCGAACATTAAGACCCGATTGTCTTTAAAATATAAGTGATAATGAATACAATACATGAATCGAGATGTATGATGGGCACCAGCATCATTATAGTGGACACCCTACTGCAACCTTCAATCCGCTTACCCAGCAGGGCGATTATGGGCATTACCATCTCATGCTTGTACAGCGTGTGTATTTTATACGGGCGAATAATGAATCCTGCTATAATATCTGATCCTACCAATCGTATAGATAAGGCACTTTTTAGAACAAAATGACCTATTGAGCGATAAACAATATGCATATAGACAGAACAGATCATGTATAGAAGTAATCCGCGAGACATTGAAAAATATAATGGTTGCAAAGGAAAATCGGTGTCATGTCGCGATTCTATTGTGTGATATGACACGAGCCTTTGACCTATGCAACCATACAATACTTGAAAATAAATTCGAACACATAGGCATACGTGGCCCAGCGTTAAAACTAATGCTGGACTTTTTAAAGCAACGGCAACAAAGTGTAGCGGTAAATAATGGCCAAATTCTATCCGACTATGGATCTATAGATATAGGTGTTCCGCAGGGCTCTTCGTTAGCAAATCTATGTTTTCTCATTCAGGTTAACGATTTGCCTAGAGCTGTAGATGGAGATATGCACTTATTCGCAGATGATGCATGTGACATCATAACATCAAATACAATTTCTACGCTCGAGGAATCAATAGCTTCCGAGGTTTCAAAACTTCAGCTATGGTTTAATGTAAATGGTCTTGTATTGAATTTAGAAAAAACTCAAGTGATGCACATTACCCTTGGCGTCAAACCTCCACGTCCACTCGCCATCAATGTAGACGGTAACAACCTCTTGCAGGTGAGCAACGCAAAGTTCCTGGGCGTGACTCTAGATTCAGCATTGAAATGGAATGTGCACATTGACGTTGTATGTGGCAAATTGTCCGGTGCATGCTTCGCTCTGAGTAGATTAGCACGAATATTATCAAGAAAACAGCTTAGATCGAGTTATTTTGCACTGTTTCACTCGACGATGTGTTACGGTCTGGAGCTTTGGGGTACAGCAGCGGAATGGCAACGAGTATTTGTACTCCAAAAACGCGCGATCCGGATAATCTCACATGTACCACATGACACACATGCTCGACCACTATTCATAAATAATAATATTATGACATTTACCTCACAATATATATTCTACATAATTAAATACGTCCGAACTAATATACACATATTTCCAACAAAATTATATAAGAGCAAAAGAATCGCTGAACAAAACAAATATACACTTGATACGACATGTTGCCGACTAGCTAAATCCTCAAAAACCATGCATATCGTTGGTCCAAGTCTGTACAACAAATTACCCGACAAGATTAAGATAATTGAAAACAATACGACATTTTACAATAAATTAAGGAAATGGTTAACTGCGCAAGCATTTTACGGTCTAGATGAATTTTTGAAAACTTAAATTATGAATAATTTGTATAATTGTATTTGGATAGTTTCTTATTTATTATTTATAATGACACTGTTGACATTAAAATTTAATTGTATGTAAGTTGTATTTGAATTGTGTACCCTATTTTTGACTTGTAAAATTGTAATTATATTTTACTAATAAATGAGTATGAGTATGAGTATAAGATAATAATTTCGTAAAAATTTTACGTTAATTTGGGGTAATGTTTTTTTTAAAGTGCAACCCAGCAGCAATGTATGCCGTCCATCTGACATAACACTCATATTATGCCAATTTTAGATTTTATGTAGTTTTAGTTTAGTTATACTTTTTAAATAAAATTTTGTATTTGTAGTTTGTATAAATATCGAGATGTTGTCTGATAAAATTTCAATTCTATTTCATGCAACTGAGTCTACATCTGAGACAGTTCTCTTGATAAGGTAGTAAAGTAGCAATAGTTGCGGTGGCAGGGTTGAACTTTAGGTGCATTATTACGACAGTAATCCAATACCTACTTCGGTCGTGGTTCCCTTTACCGCAATATGGCGTAATTATAACCAGTAGTTGCGTATGTTTTTACTGTTCTCAGAACTGAAGCCACGGATTTTATTATACGAATTTATGTCGGTGTTAGGTCAAAAATATGTCTAGACTAGACTACGAGTAAGTACATTATATTAGTTTTCCTTTGTATTAATTTTGGAACGACCAAGGGAAGATTGTTGTAAAATAGTCAACGGTTTCTATTTAATTACAAAATTTGAAAGTTTGAACATTGTTTTTTTGGTAGCAAATATGTATACAGGGTGTTTGTTATGTCGTTAGCCAAATTTGGATATGTCATTCGCGATCACCAGTACACAACATTTTTGAAAAAAAAAGTGACACTTTTTTTTAGTTTTTTTTCTCGTTTTTTATCCGGCAAAAACATAATTTGTGGTCACTAGGCAAGTTTGTTTCAATCCGTGCGATTCGATGGCAGACAAAAGGGTAGCAGGTTTGAGTAGTCAAGTCTTAGCCAATCAGGAGTTCATCACAAGCACCGATCAGCCGACGTCACTCACCCCACCATCGGCACTAAACAATGAATAAAATGTCCTAACCACATGCACACACGATTGTTATTTGATTAAAACTGCCCAAGCGCATACCTACCTGTACCTGCTCGTCGTCATCAACAATTCAATTTGCTTAGAGAGTGCATTAGAATCGATATCTGAGGTAAACCAGTACGCGTTTGTATGACGGAACATTTAAGTTACTCCGTTCTTGAGGTCAAATTATGCTGGCTGATCGGCTGATCGCAAGATGCCATGTGCCATTTGTACAGCACTCTGTAAACAAAGAAGGAGTGCGCTTGCGTGAACGCGCTCGAGTCAAACTACCCTCAGATCGGCGCGCAACTCAAAATACCCTCATTATTAGTACTGTATGCGATAGACTGATAATGCTGTCTCGTTGCATTTACCTGCAAGTTAAGCTCCACCTCCATTCCCCACCACGCGTAGGAAACTTGTTACGTACGTTATAACGCATTGAATTAGTTACCTTATGCGGGTTAATTAAAGTTGCAAACTCAAACACCCTTTCCAATCTGATTTGGCAGTTATGAAATGGTGGGGCAGTACGCAAAGTAAGCAAGTGATCATAGTGACCAAACATTCGTTAGATAATGGGATTTAAAAAAAAATCTATAACAAAAAGGATAATGAAAAATGGATTATTTTTGTTTTACCAAATATTTTTTTACGCCTTTACCCAACACATATTGTAATATGGCTAATGATATAAAAAACACCCTGTATGTATTTCGATATGGATACTGCATGCCAATTGTTTAATTATCAATATGTACCTTCCCGATTACCTATCATGAATTTCGCATTGTGTTTTTCTTTTGTATAGCGTAATCTTAATTATTTTAATGTTTTTTAGTCTTTTTTTATGGCTGCATGTTACTTGTGTACTTATAATTACCCTGTAAGTTCTCATTTAAGTGAACATTTATTTTTTGTTCGCATGAGAATTAATTCTATAAAACGAATCCGAAAACAGAAAAAGGGTTAATAGCCCCAGCGTAAATGTCACATCAAAGTGTTGCTGTCTAGTTACTCTTTGAAATAATAATATATTACTGTGATCATTCGTTATTTCGTTGTACTACTAGGTCATCCGTTTTAACTTACAAATCACTGCGTAAGTTAAACAGCCAATGTTCTTAATGCAGTTTGACCTTATTTTTAGGGATAACCTTCAGATTGTATTTATTCCGGGTACTTCATTATGATTCAAAGAATTTTTTTCAATTCCATGAAAATGTAAGAGCGCATACATGTGTACCTGTGTACTATCACAGTGGTCGGTAAACTTTTTTGTGTAACAATATGGATCATTATCAGTTTTAATTTTTTAAAAGATCCCAAAACATCTTTAAGTCGTAACCTTTGGTACCCAAGTAACATGGGCCTGAAGGCTTAAAACGAATTTATCTATTGATAGTCTATTCGCAGTTTATTTTTAGATAAGGGCTTTCTATAAATAGTTTCTATGAAGAAAAAGTATCCTTATAGTGTATCTTTTCTCATATTTGATTTTTTTTAGATGATTTGATCTATAGAACACGTATTTTAAGTAAATTTCTAGGTATGACGATTATCTTAGGACATATTGTTCTATAAATAGTTAATAAAGCCTAAAGGTACCTATTTTCCAGTATTTTATTAGATAAGATGGTAAATGTTAAGATTTAACTTTTTACAGATATTCCGTATTAGCTAGTGGTACAAGAGTAAGAATGTTTGTTTATAAAAAGACTAAAGTCTACATAAACTACTTTTGTAGATATCTTTCAGTAAGTCTAATAATATGTTAGTGAAATAGTGGTTCCAGTGTTTATTTGCTTAAAGATAATGTAAATAAGTGCAATTTTACTAGATCGAGAGATGCAATGGAGACAGTAAAACAAATTATAAGATCTGGTGGCTTTCGTCGGAGAGTCAGCAAATATTTAAAAATAGAAAAAAATACAGAGAAGGAGCAACAGGAGTTCCGATTCTGATTTGCGACTCATGAATTAAGCGGGTAATATTATTAAAATAATAAATAAAGATTAGACAATAATTTTAATTACGAAATGGTTCCATCTACCTATAAATAAATAAACAATGCGTGTCAAATGTTCATTCTTAGAAATCGGGGAAACTTTATACAGATAGGTACGAATATGATAATTTAGATATATCTACCTAATTTAATACGATCCACAAAAAATTTTCTGCAAAAACACAAAAACTTTCCGCTCTCTTCAAATACACTGATAAAACTAAACATAACACGTTAAATAAAACTGCTACAAATCGGCCGCGTGAACCGTGGATACACCAAACAATTCAACATGTCAAGACGTGCGTCTCGCGACTACTCCGCATACGCGCACGCCGGCGGCGCGAAGTTGCGATTATACCATTACATTATTTCATATTGTCAACAAATAAAAAACAAATTTCTTTAAGAAGGTAACTTCTTGAATTCATTCTGCATTAATCCATCCAAAATGATTCACAACGCACTCAAAATGCCAGTTCTCTGATTGATGTCTAGAAATACTGTGAGAAGTTAAAACAGTATACAAAAATGGCAGTTTATAGGTAATCTTAAACCACTCATAAACCAGTTTATTCCTCGACTAGGAAGTTTGGTTTGCAACAAGTAAAAATAGTCTTGTCATTTACTAGAGCTATACTACAGATTATTCTTTAGAAAGTTTGTTTTAAAGAAATCATTTTTCTAGACAAGTTTAACTAGACGCCATTTTTACTGCCTAATATTTTGTGAAATTATTGTAGCGAACTATATTTTGGCTTGTTTTTGTACTTTTATGAATATATTCTCTGTAACAAATCGTCCTATACTTTTTAATATACTATATTATGAATGAAACAAATGGCTTAAACATATAAACACAATAAAGTTTTTTTTAATATTTTTATATTTGGTTAATATTTTATTAAATATTACATTTCAAGCGGGCGCTCTTATTTAAAGAGAGTTTTACACAAATTCAGCGAGAGACTTTCATCCGCACCAAGTTAAGTATCAGTATTAGTCGATGAAAACTAGGCGCATGAAATAAGAAGTTAGAAATTTGTCACGCCATTTTGTAATATTACCTTAGCATTATTCTTTTGAGAAATTTGAGATATGCACCATTATACGCATCGTTGTCTATTTCTATTAAAATCTTTCTTAAGGTTGGCAGGGTTGAGTTAATTTGGTTTTAAAACTTCTCAGGTAAATACTTCTGCTTAGCTCTCAAGCTTATCTATTAACCATCTACTAGTGCATATCGTGGTCTATAAATAGTATAGAAAGACTCTAGAAGAATGCCTTAAGACTATTTGAAAATGTTTAATTCTTAACTCTGTCTATTCGTGGTTTCTAGAGGGAGACTTATGAATAGTTACAAGGTTCCCAAGTAACATGGGCCTGAAGGCTTAAAACGAATTTATCTATTGATAGTCTATTCACAGTTTATTTTTAGATAAGAGCTTTCTATAAATGGTTTCTATGAAGAAAAAGTATCCTTATAGTGTATCTTTTCTAATATTTGATTTTTTTTAGATGATTTGATCTATAGAACACGTATTTTAAGTACATTTCTAGGTATGACGATTATCTTAGGACTAAAGGTACCTATTTTCCAGTATTTTATTAGATAAGATGGTAAATGTTAAGATTTAACTTTCTACAGATATTCCGTATTAGCTAGTGGTACTCTTATGATTGTTTATAAAAAGACTAAAGTCTACATAAACTACTTTTGTAGATATTTTTCAGTAAGTCTAATAATATGTTAGTGAAATAGTGGTTCCAGTGTTTATTTGCTTAAAGATAATTTAAATAAGTGCAATTTTACTAGATCAGCTGGCTTTATGCAATGGAGACAGTAAAACAAATTAAAAGATCTGGTGACTTTCGTCGGAGAGTCAGCAAATATTTAAAAATAGAAGAAATGACAGAGAAGGAGCAAAAGGAGTTCCGATTCTGATTTGCGACTCATGAATTAAGCGGGTAAGATTATTAAAATAATAAATAAAGATTAGACAATAATTTTAATTACGAAATGGTTCCATCTACCTATAAATAAATACACAATGCGTGTCAAATGTTCATTTTTAGAAATCGGGGAAACTTTATACAGATAGGTACGAATATGATAATTATTCTTCTTAACTCTGTCTATTCGTGGTTATTCTTCTTAACTCTGTCTATTCGTGGTTTCTAGAGGGAGACTTATGAATAGTTACAAGGTTGTGCCCACTTGACTATAGACTATCTATAAGCGTTATTGAAGATAGCTTGGGGGCAATGTTACTCTTATGGTAGACAATCAAATCGATGTCTATTAGATATCTAATATCCCCTTTTTAGATTCGCTTTTGTTACTTGGGTTGTGCCCACTTTACTATAGACTATCTATAAGCGTTATTGAAGATAGCTTGGGGGCAATGTTACTCTTATGGTAGACAATCAAATCGAAGTCTACTAGATATCTAATATCCCCTTTTTAGATTCGCTTTTGTTACTTGGGTAGTCTATACAAGTAGGTAGTCAATAATAATGTGTGCATATCCAGAACTACCCGTGGGTGTCAAAAGAATCGACTAAGGGACTGAAGTGTCACAGACCATTCATTTATTGAAGATTGATGATGGGCACCAGCATCATTAAAGTGGACACCCTCTCTCATGCAATCTCCAATCCGCTTACCGAGCGGGGCGATTATGGGCATTACCTTCTATTTATTCAAGTTCAAGTTCTTTAATGTTTATAAAACACACGTCAAACATAAAAAATACAAAATACGAAAACAACTGAAATTATATAAATTAAAAATTGACATATAAATTAAAAAACTAATACACGAAAATCATCCAATACTACAAAAAAAAAACAAATTAAGTTTTTGTGTGAAATTCCCGAACAGAATAAAAAGCCTGGTCAATTAGGAAATCTTTTAACTTTTTGACAAACGACCTACCAACCTAACTATTATTTATTACTATTATTTAGTTATTATTCAGAATACAACATATTTTTATATTAATAAAAGTCCCGCAAAACTGTTTTAAGACAATTTGTCCACAGGAATTCTTTAAAACTACATACATATTCTTAGATATGCTTTTCACGTTCTGACAATAAAACTTATACAAATCTATATATTATTGTTACATCCTAGAAAGTTAATTAAAATGTACGCATAGGCATAGGCAATATGTCCAGTGTATTGAACTGGAAATAAGCTGATGATGATATTTTGGGTCAATTGAGTCGCACGAGGCTCTCGAACCGTGATCTGCCGACCTCTGAGCCTACGAATAAAATCAGGATTGCCATGAATTAGGTATATTGTACTAAATGCAAGTAAATTGATTCTAAGCAACTGGAAATTTGATAAGACTTGTGTTACGTGACTATTGGACAGTGACTTGGGATATATAGTACCTATGCTAAAGAGACAGTGCCTTCCGAAGTAGTTATATCATTTACTCACTGTATCAGCCGCGCAATCGCGGATATTATGTTTTAGTAAGGCGCTTTGGACAGCGTTGCTAGACCTATATTGGAGTATTTGCAGTGATACAACGTGGAATTTTGCTGATACCTCGCATAGCTAGTGAAGATCCAATCCAGTTTGTTCGTCGAAAATTCAAATTGAATTTAATATTAAAAATAAAAAAAAATATTGTTATGGATTTCACTTACTCTGTAAACATCTAAAAGTCAAATGCCTGTTTACAATATTTTCTAAGAAAAAATATAACTGACCAGTGTTACCTATTTAGCCTTTTCCAGAGATTAAAATGCAAGCGATACACACTACTATTTATACACCGTGTTTTTATTGATTTCCGTTAAATTAAAGGGAAGCTTATTTAGGTCAAAAATAATCAATTTCTCTAAGAAACTAGTGTCTTAGCTCTTACTGTTATTGAGTTATTAAAAAAATAAGTTTAATGACTGAACAAGTGTATTGCAACCTTTATTACATCCTAATGTTACTTATTTTGACATGTGCCGTCAGCAGCCGTCAGTCGCCTGAGATCTTATTCTTAAGGTTCTCTCACGCTTGCCATTACAATTATTATGTATGAAAACGAAAAAAAAAAATTCTTTTACGAAATTAATAAAAGCCGATATACCAGGCAATGTCCCAAGTAACCTGTCCAATTTAACGGAAATCAATAAACCACGGTGTATTATATTTGCATGTTCTGTGTGACTAAACATTTAGCTCCCATAATGTGATATATCTATAATAACCGTAAATTTTATACTCAAGTGTGTTGTATAGCGACATTGTGTCCTTAATATTTTATAAATCCATGTATGTTTGGACGTCATGCTTTGTAACCAACTTTACCGTGTGGCCTAGATATGCTGATAAGGATTGATAAGCCTGACGGTTTGGGAACAGAAGCCTTGTTTGTTTACGTTAATTAGCATGGTAGCCTTGTAAGTAATATTTTCAAAGAAATATGAGCAGGAAAATGTGTTACTAACTATAGAGGAATTTTAAAAAAAGTAGTTAGAATGTATAGAACGCGTTCGTACGTTAGAAAATAATGTGACGACAAAGACGAATACAGGGCCGAATACAGCTAAAAATAATACCTAATTAAACTTTGTACATTGTTCAATAATTATTAGGTATATACTTATAGTCGGGAACCAAGTAACTAGCATTGGATGTTTATCGCTAAAAATGCCAATCGCTAACGCAGTAGCGTATGGTAGTTTTCCCTCTCTGTCACTCTTTCAAATTAGTGAGACAACAGACAGTTAGCTGCCTTTTATTTGACCATCATCAGCCTATAAATAGTCCACTGCTAGACGTAGGTCTCTCCTATTAACTATGCGTATAAACGCATTAGGAGGTAAATGCCCATAATCTCTACGCCTACTACGATGGGCAAGCGGATTGGCGATCGCAGTAATGTGTCCACTATGATGACGCTGCTGCCCATCATCAATCTTTTATCAAATAATGGTCAGTGACACTTCAATCCCTTAGTCGACTCTTACGACACCCGCAGCAGGAGTTGGGGTGGTGACAAAATGTATTCTTACTGCCGTCACCCACCACCCGGCCAAATAACACCCATAAGGCAAATCTGCGTAACTAGCATTAGTTAAATCCACGTATCTAACAAAAATAGCCAAATTAAGATTTCTCGCCAACGCGGAGTAACTTAGTCAACCGATCAAAAATATTTCACTGATTTCTTGATGACTTTGAGCAATAAAATAAAGAATTTGATTGTATTATATAAATTTTGTGTAGATTTTTAGTATTTAATTTACCAGTACTAGTCTCGCGGTATTGCACTATCTCTGACATTATACTCGAATACCCAATCTCTAAATGGTCCTATGGTAACCACGAAAACGCACTCTGATAGAATACTTAAACACTTGGAGTAATTAAAGGGCCGACGCTCTGTGGCCTTAGTTTGTCTCAGCAGCAATCGTCAGCGCCCCTAATCGTTAACGTTTATGTAACCTGCTCCATATACAGGCTGAGCATTTCAAATGGGTCAGTGGGGAGGTTTTGGAAACCATAACAGATAGCGAAATCTTGTCTTAGGAACTATGGCTTAGATTTTAGTAAAAAGAAAAACTGCATTCATACTATATCTACAAAAATACGTGTGCTCGATCCGGGAATCGAACTTTGATTTTTTGAAAAATAAATTTTTATGATTTTCCTTTGGATAGTTATCGGTTGTGTAGCTCTTAAATAGTAAATGCTACTAAGAAACATAATATTTATGTAAAACTAATAAAATGCATTGTTTTCTAACAATGAAGTTTTATTTTTCAATACTTCAGTGCCGAAATCTGTTCTGCTGTTATTAAATCTTAAACAGAAGCCATGATTCCTACGAACAGATTTCGCTATCTCTCATAGTTTGGAACTTCTTACAAATTCAAACTGTCGGCGGCGGCACTGAAGTATAGGTAGTATAGGCCTCGACCTGCCCATTGTGATTTCTAAAGGATATAATACATTTTTATCAAATTATGAATGAAAAGTGTTTTTTTTCTTTGGTATGTGACATCGAAATATACTCGTATTTATAATTTAACAAACAAGTCATAAGTTTCAGAACCCAAACATTTTTAAGAAAGTCAATATCGCTGCCAAACCGAAGGTCATTACTGAAATAGAGAAGTAAATGCGTAACAAACTAACGATTTCCTTGATAGTTAGAAGTCATTAATCTTACGAAACTGAATCTAAATCTAGATTTATAGCACGCAATGGTATTTTCCGGTTTAAAAATGTCTTAAATCTAGCAAACCTGTACGTTTTGGGAATTGATATCGTGTGGCCGTCTCAAGTACCCTGTTCATTCCTGCTTCACGACCCGGCTAATGTCACTCTGTATTGAATGAAAAGAGACGGATACCCGCAAGAAGATAAAGTGCTGCTGTCAAAAGCAAATATCGGGGGAGTTTTTGTGAATTAAATGTTAACTTAAAACTAAAAGTAATAACAGCAAGATTTGCCATGGCTTTCTGTCCGAAGCTCGGGTTCGTGGAACCCTATATAAAACAGATCACCTATACAATGTACCTACTCACAGGTCGTATAAATGATGAAGCTTTCATCAATCTGGTGACTAAATCAAAATTGACAAATGTTCATCATTAACTTTCTGTATTTATTGTTTAGTGCAGTTGTCATCAGATATATCGGGGTGGTCAGGGTGCGCACAAATATGTGAGCAGCCTCTTATTAAGACGTTACTTTTCTGATATGTTTGATGAAGCACATTGACTTCTCCGATATATCTGGTAGAAACCGCGAAAATCGAAATTCGTTAATTTCGAGGATTTTTCTTTGTCACTCCAACGAAGGCGTTATTAGAGTAAGAGAGACAAATCCTCTAAATTTGCGGATTTCGATATTCGTGGTAGTACTGCTGTATGTAAATAATTCGTAACATTCAGCAGATAGTCCTATTCGTACTTGACCGATTTGCAGCGGAAGTGCGACGTTATAAATAACGATGGCAGTAATGGAGCCCGTTTGTCCTGGAATTGTCTAAATTAAGCCGTTTTAGCCGTGAAGGGCACTCGTGCGCAAGGTTGCGTGCGACGTCACTCTTCCAGTTATAATATCCTCGCTGTAACTATTCAACCTCATATCTGCAAATTTTTTTTTATTCGGATATGAAACAAACGGTCATACAAAACTATTCATACAATTTCTTCACTTAAACTAGACCTATAGTTTCCATTATTTTTTTAACAAATCTATGTACCTGAAAAGCACAAACGAATACCTACTTTTTGATTTAGCCTAAAAAGTAATAGCAAAAAATTGGCTTTACAAGAAACTCAAAGACTTGCGACAAGGAATATGTCGAATAAATATTGTTAATCACGACATAGTAATACAATATTTATTCATTTTTTTTTATGTTTAAGTCATAGGTCCTCGCGCCAATATGGGCGGCCTACAACTCTTAATACTTGTGTATTGCAGAGTCAACCAATTGGAACCATGTCACAGTGACGCCACATATTAATTTGTAAGAAACTTTAGTTCTCCGACCTCCAAGAATGAACACTTGACAGTTTAGAAATGAGCCCTATACAGGGTGGAACGGAACGACGATCTTTCCCGCTACTGACCGAGTCTACCAACCATTACGATGAACTTTCAGTATGGGCCCAACATCGAAATATCTTGAAAAAAATTAACCCCTCATACAAAGTCACTGATTAGTTAGAGCTTAATAGTATGGAAAAGTAAATTTTCCATGTACGTTTTTGATGTTGGTCCCATACTGAAAGTTCATCGTAATGGTTGGTAGACTCGGTCAGCAGCGGGAATGATCGTCGTTTTGTTCCACCCTATATAAATGACGTTAAGATAACTGAGGTCAGTGAGGCTAAGTCCGGCATAATGGCCGGCATATTTTATTTGAAGGAAAGTCCGTCATAATGTGTCTTATCTTATACTGTTCAATTAGGGTCAGAAATCAGTTGGTAAACGGACTTTCCTGTTAGACGGTCTTACCCGCATTGACCTTATACTTATTATTTTAAAACAATTTGTTTGTTCCTTGGTCGTGGCTGTCTATGTATTTAAGTATCTATATGTATCTATCTATTATATATATCGTCGCCTCACAAGCCTTAATTGAGCTTACCGTGGGGCTAGGCCGATTTGTGTAAGATGTCCCAAGATATTTATTTATTTATTTATTATTTATTTAATTTGAAAAAGTTGTGGCTCTCCGACATTTTGTGAATTGGTTGAGTATTTTATTTATTGATGTGTAGTATATGTACGTGCATGTATTATATATTTTAATTATATGTGTATTGCATGTATGAGTTTATCTTGGTTTATAATAACAGTTCAGTTTTTAGTTATATTGCTCTAATATATTCACCACTTTACACGGTCTGTTTGTCTATCTTTTGCTTCATATAGACAACTCCTTTGCTCAAAGGTTAACTGGAAGAGATCCCTTGCAGGGATAAGTTCGCCTTTATACCTGTCAAAATTTTTGTATACATTTTTACCTGTTTTGTGTACAATAAAGAATTTACATACATATGTTTGGAAGAAACTCCTCTTCATTACTAGGGTAATGATTTTTTCCTAACTAGTGTGCAAAAACAAACTTTGCGCACGCTTCGCGCGCCCTAATTTATCTTTTTGACGCAATTGTTATGAAAAAAATCGTCGCTTACACGTGCAAAAACGCTTTTTTTAACTCGGGTGATTGTCGCTCTCATTTCACTCGAGCTCCAACTTTCACCCTAACCGAAAAAAAGTTTTCCCGCACTAGTTAGGAAATGTACTATTATATTATTTTGATTAGATACCGAGTTTGTTTACAATTTTGATTGAAGTATAAAAAACATGCCCAGGAAACGATGACGTTATTTGCAATCTGGATTCTAGATTGTAGAATATAAACAGGATATTCTACAGGGTGGGAACGAGTATACCGACAGACTGTACCAATGCATTTTTGATGACAAAAGAAGTAAAAAAATATGTGACATATGTCATTGTAGAACAAAAAAAAATTTTTTTTTATTCCTTTTTTTGATATTTTGTTTTTTTTTTTGTACATGACCAGTAATAAATTGTAGGGGAAAATTTTTTTTTCAGGGTTTTTGAAAAAAATTTTTTTGTTGAACATTTTTCTGAAACTTTTTCCTCATTTTCTCTAACTTTAATCAGTGTGTATGTCGAGATGAAAACTACTAGTGTATGAATTTTAATCGTGCAGGCATTTTTCAGTGACTTGTGATGAAAATAGTTTTTTGAATAACATGTCATTATCTCTTGAACTAAGCCGAATCCAGAAAAGTTCATATGACATTATAGCCTCAAAATGTGTTCAGGAATACACCTTTCAAGTTTGTCGGTATACTTACCAGCCACCGCTACATATCTGAATTTCGGAAAAACCGTTAGCGTCATTCCCTCAATAGAGTACAAACGGTTGAAATTATTAAGCGCATTATGTGTTTAAAACAATCGAAACACATTTAATAAATGTATACTTATGCTTTGTACAGTCGCCATCAGATATATTGGAGCGGTTACGGTGCTCAAAAATATCTTCACATGTACTCTAATGCCCGATTTCACTGCGTGCGGAACGAACTGGCTCATTAATGGGTCATTAATGGCTCCTATTACGATACAAGTAATGTAGGTACTATTTTTTTATTAGAGAAAGCTAAACTTGACACAACACTATTGAAGTTTTTCTTTATAAGCCGAGAGTACTTACCTACAAAACTACTTAAAATAAAATTGTCATTCAACGATAAATATGGGTGTAAGTACTTTAGTAGGAAATAATTTCATAATGTTTATAACGATGTAATAAAGACGTTACTTTGACGTATGCTTTAAAAAAATCTAGTAAAGAGCGATTTGTAAGAATGTAAAGCACGTACACATGTGCATCAGTTATGAGATACGTGAGCGACATGCGAATATCACGCGGTGCGTTCTTGATGCTTCCAAAAGTTCTCAAACTTTTGTTTGCTGATAGCTTTGCTATGGCTGATACACCATATTACATGAGGATAGCGAACGATTTTACACGAGTAAGTACGGGATAAAAAACCCGGTGAGGCAATGTAAATAAAATTAAGGTATTTGTTTTGCGTACTAAGATATATGTAGGTGACAGATATAAAAGGTGGTAAAAAAAGGTGCATTTGCGTTGCTACTGAAGTTTTGGAAGGCAGAGTACCTATGACCCTAGTTTTTTGAAAATGAGTTAAAGTAAGTAGTCATTACCGAGTAACAGAAGTTCCACTTAGCACTATTTTAGATGATTCAAAAAAATATCGACTGTATTGAAACTTGCAAAAACCTCCTAGAAAAGTTATTATCAGTGATCGGAACTATGGGTGCAAAACTTTAACATAACTTCACAATTGATATAATAGTTTGAACACTTTAGCCAAGAAAAATACAAATGTAATTGATAAATCTGTATCAGATTTTCTTGCCTGTCTCGGAATCTTGAACTAACAATGTTCGGGTGTGTAGATAGGTACGTGTATTCTATTGATGTATGTGCTCTGTCATGTTCAAGACAAGACAAGTTTTGTTAAAGGTTTGCACCCAAAGTTCCGATCAGTAGGTAGTTATTATGCTTCCCTAAACCTCACACGCAACGGGAATGTACGTATTTTTTGGCCACCAAAGACAACAAAACATACACAAAGACAACAAAAGCATCAATATTTATTAAGTCGTCCTCACTGGAATTTGGAGTTGTCATCTGGGATTTAATTTCAAAACATGTACCTTTCGTATAATGCTTCCTTAATAAAAGTTACTTGTTTGACGCAATTACAAAAACATTTGATATCGGTTTATATTCCTACTAGTATCTAGAACAAATGGGGTTTTATTTATTATACTTATCAGCTATCGTTATCGGTGCTAACATTTGCTTTTGTACACTTTGTATTAATTTCTTGTTATTATGTTGTACATAGTAGGTACCCTACCTACCTACGCTACGCGTGTACATACCTACTACTGTTATATACATAATGCATTATTTGACATTAAAATCTTTTATGGGTGAGAAAATATATATTATACTCTAAATATCTCGAATTCTGGCTTAAATAAATAAATATTTCCACTTTGTAACCATCGATTAAAATACAAATGGAAGTTTCGGTCACTAAGTGGAGCGCCGTAAAGTTGCTTCTTCATTTTATTGGCTGCATGTATTTCTTCTCGTGGAAATGCCCGATTGTATAATTACAAAAAGTAAAAATGATGGACCTAATGCCCTATGGAGCTCTCTACCAGTTAAAAAGAAAAAATAATTTGGTCCGGAACAATCAAATGTATTCATTTATTCAAAACAGTTAAAAGTTAAAACACGAGAATACAAATTAATTATCTAAATTAATAAGGGGCACATACATACAAACATATTTACATTTTGTATCTGTATAGGTGTCGA
>JALPQI010002817.1:0-102144 GCA_025490895.1 Thaumatotibia leucotreta | reverse complement strand
AAGAACTATTTATAACAAAAATGATGCCACCAAAATTAGGCGATTGAAACGCTCAGATATTCATTAATCATAAGGTAAATTGCGAGCTAATTTGAATTCACTCACTCAATAACGTTTGATGGAAAAATATAGATACTTATAACATTAGGAGGAAACACAGTTTATTTTCTTTATAAATAAATAAAATTGATTTATCATCATTCGAAAACCATTCTCTAAAAAAATATACCACAAATATAACAAAGCAAATGTTTTATGTGGATTTGAACACTACGTTCGTGAAATAAAACTATGAAAACGGATAAACTCGCGTATATTAACTAATTTTAACTTCATTCCGACGTTTCGAACACTTTACAGGGTTCGTGGTCTGCGGATGATTGACAATGGAGGAAACTTGATAGATCTACCTCCATCCAAATAAGAAAGATAAGTACAAAACTACCCACCAAAGAAAAATATACTAAACCACAGACAATAAATTTTAAGGGTGGATGTACATACTAAATTTGCAAATTAAGCTAGTTATTCATTACAAGTATTTTCAAAATGAAGACAAGGGACAAATAAATAACCTACGCCGGTTCTATTCCTACGCCACTGCCTGAGAATTAGTTAATATACGCGAGTTTATCCGTTTTCATAGTTTTATTTCATAAGTAATCCTCGCGGTAACCGAAGAAAATAGTATTCACTACGTTCGTTCCACTAATTTTGCTAGCTGGACATAAAGTAGACACGAATTCTGCGCAAGAGTAAATGTGTAAGTGTGTCACGCATCTTCCGTGAGAGTTTTACAACAATGGTGACTTTGGGTGGGGCGTTCCAGGGGGCACCACTATCTACTCGATTCAGTTTAGGACCTTATCTAAATGGCTATTGTCAGTCCCATAGAATAACTGTCATAAATTGACAAGCGGTACCTAGGTACCGCTACTACAAAACATTACTACATTAAGCGTTACTACAAAGCGTTAGCGATTGGCAACTTGGCTAAGCATCTATAGATGCTTAGCCAAGTTGCCAATCACTAACGCTTTGTAGCGTAGTTTTCCCTCTGTGTCACTCTTTCATATTAGTGCGACAAAGACAGTTAGCTGCCTTTCATTTACAATTGTCGATTAAGTGTCAGCGATCGGCAACTTGTCTAAGCATCCTAAACTCTCGCATCGTATTTAAGAAATCATGGTAGACCCCAGGCCCCAATTTCACTACATTGACAAGTGCTACAATTTGTAAATATTCTGTTTCTCCAATCGGGAGCATCTATAGGCTACAGTTACCGCTTACCATCAGAAGGGCCGTGCGTTTGATTGCCACCAACAAAAAATATTAATATATAACTAAAATGTTCGTTGCCGCCGCGATTTGTGCTCTACTTTTCACTTACGATCAGGTGGAGTGGAGCCACTTTGTTGTGCCAACATAAAAAAAAAATGTTGCTGTCACGTTCTATCAAGAGTGCAAAAGTGACGCGTAGCACTATAAATAGATAAGACAGGACCATAATAAGCCACCTGGATGCTTAGCCAAGTTGCCAATCGCTAACGCTTAGTAGCGTATCGTAGTTTTCCCTCTCTGTCACTCTTTCAAAAGACAGTTAGCTGCCTTTCGTTTACGATTGACGATTAAGCGTTAGCGATTGGCAAGTTGTCCAAGCACCTGCGACCTATCCCCCTTATTCATTAAACGTTTGTTAACAAGCCGCTAATAATTGTTTGTCCCTTTTGCTCTTATGGACACATTGTTAAGACCGAAAGGGACAAACAATTATTAGCGGCTTGTTAAGTTAGCAAACGTTTATGAATAAGGGGGTATGGCTTTTAATGGGAGTGTGATAAGTGTTTTTTATACCCAAATAGATTTTAACATCATAAAATAGGGTACAGTAGCCTTATGTTTAGCTTTACAACACTGAGTTATTGCAATTTCCAATTACCAGCTCATGAAATCGTCAGACACGAGTGTTGACATTTAAAGTTCAGGCATAATGTACGTGTACGGCAAATATGTTGAGGATATATCGATCTAGGCAGTACGCGTTTATTAGGTTATTTAGATAATGGAGTACCTACTTATTTGTGGAATGGCCATGGCTGGGCTTCGAGCATTCATCGGGCCACATTTTTATTGAAGTTCCAAGAAATTTCAGTGCCATCCTTTATTGTTGCATATTCGTATCTCTATCATGACCAGAGGTCGGATGTATGTGCGTCATTGTTCGCAATAATAGTATATGGACATGACTCGAAAGTTTATTAAATTGATAATTAAACGAAAAACATTTTTTACGAAGGTATTCATAGTTACCGGTGTCAAATTGATTATTTTCTGAAAATTAATAAATTATGAACTAATATTTTCTTCGGTTACCGTGAGGGTTACACATTAAATAAAACTATGAAACGGATAAACTCGCGTATGTTAACTAACTTAAACTTCATTCCGACGTTTCGAACACTTTACAGGGTTCATGTTCTGCGGATGAAGTTAAAGTTAGTGAATATACGCGAGTTTATCCGTTTACATAGTTTTAGTTTAATTATTAATTATTCAATCAACTTTCGAGTCATGTCCATATTATTACGTACAATGACGCACATTTTTCAGATTTCTGAGCATGACAGTTTAAAAATATGCCAAACTACCTATCTAACTATTTAGAAAAATATTCTACAAAAATGAGACCAGTTTAAGGCTGTGTTTCAACCAGAGATGTGCTAGGATGTGTTTCCATACAAATAACACTTCGCTCAAGTCATTAATAGGTGTCATTTGTATGGAAACACATCCTCGCACATTTCTGGTGGAAACGCAGCCTAATGAGTCGATTGAAACGCACGAAATACCCGGTCCACCTCGAGCCTTGGTAAACTCTGTATTTATTCTGCGGTATATGCATGACATCTAATATTTATAACATGGCATCTTAATTTAGAATGTCAGCATAACTCTTCGTCAACATATTTTCCATCTCAGTTTAAAAGGTTAATGAAGCGGCCGTGTGCTGTGAATTTATTGTTGCCAAAGCTCCTTATTAAATGAAGCAGGTAATTTTACCTCTATTATTAAAGAATTAGCTGTCTCCCACGAATCTGATCTGTTAGTGTTGTTATTGTTCATTTTGTCGTGTTTAAATACCTGGGAAATAAAGTAGCTAATATGATTACATATGTTTTAAATATGACAGAAATTAAGCTTAAATGTTAATTAAAAAATAATGTGTAGTTGCACATAATATTTTTTTCATTTTAACCTGCCGCTAAATAGCAGTGTTTGCACTGCTGTGTTTCGGTTTGGGGGTAAGATAGACGGTGTAATTACTGGCATAGATAGAGGCAATGACATTAAATAATAAATGGACGCACAGAGCCAAACAAAAAAACCAAGAAAAGTGGCACTAAAAGTCATTTCTATCATGTTTCAGTTGAAGCTAATAACGCTCACTTACAATAAACTATAATAAAAAAAACTCAAAGAATAAAAAACTTTGTGAAGTGAGCAATAAGTGTCAAATTTGCGAACAACACCGCAAAATAGTAGAAACTTTTTATGTTTAAGGAATAATGATGCTATACCGTAAGGTGACCAAATGTCAACTGTCAGAACTGAATAGCGGAGCAAAAGGACCGCAATATTTACTTCTGCAGCCCATTTTTTGGGGGCCATTTTTTTGAGCTGTTTGGGGATCCACTTATATATTCTAAATCAATGGATAGAGGCAATCAATCTAAGTTCTTAGAGTAGGCAGTGCACGGGCGAATTTTTTATCACTATGTCCATGGGCCTGAGTTCGTGCTTTCCATCAGGTGGGCTGAGAGCTCAGTTGTCTACCTTCGTCAGATAAAAAAAAAATAGAGGGACATTGAATGGATTGGCAATATCTGAGTGTGGTATATATATTATGACATAATTATTAGAAGATACTTTTAGTATCACCGGTCCCGATGTTTACCTGTTATCATTAATCAATGATTGCAAGTTTTTGTTCCACTTTTCGGCTACCAATTGAGCTAAAATATTGTGAACATTCGAAATCAGTTATAGCCGGCGTAAAAAAGGTTGGATCGAAACAGTACATTACGATACAACTGCGAAAACAGTGAAGTTCGAATCGAATTGTGTTTTAAATCGACACGAGTTCCGAATTTCCTTTTCCCGCGTGCATCGTATGATGTTTTTGAGAACAAATGGCCCTCTGAAGTTTCAAGCTGACAAGAAATTAACCACTAATCGCACTAGTGAGTAAAAGAAGCACCATCAGTACCAAACATGATATTATTCACAATAACTTACTTAAATAATTGTTATTGTAGGAAGTCTGAACTTTCCGGAAAAATTAAAAGGTAATCAATTATTTATAAACTTTGTGTGGACTTCGCAATGGATCCAAATTATAGTTTGATGCATTGAAGCCGTCATACACAAGATAAATGAACTTTAAACCACAGTTGTGAGCCACTAAGCATCTTCAGCATTCTTTCAACGACAAAACCATTCAAATACTTGACATTCAAATAATCGTTGAGTTTTGCAATCCAAACAAAATTGAAATGATGAACAAAACGATTTAGCATGTGCAATAACTATCATAATAATTACGATTTAATCGCATTTAAGCTTCATAAAATAACCATTCAATTACTCAAATCGACTGGTATATACACGTCAATGGGTTTTTTATATCTTATATAATACTTATTCAATATTGATTGATTAACTTCGATTATGGCATTTTTAATAGCAACTTAACGTATAAGTAGTATTCGGAGGCATGGTCACTATCGACTAGGCTACGGAGACACAATCAGCAATCTTAATTACTATCAGATTACAAAGAATGACACCTCTTACTGGTGTCATATTGTTTGATTCTTGACATATTTTTGACGGTAATCCGCTGTGTCACAACTATGAATAAATAGGACACTATTTTTTAGTGTCACCTCTGTTTGTATTGATCCTCCAACCCTGATAAATTAAATAAACTGTTAATGTTGTACATGTTTGCTCATGTACTCGTACTTGTGTTGCATACGGTGAATGTTATGACTTTGTAATAAGGCTAAAGTACTGTCAGTTAAAGATACGGGTGATGGTATCTCCCAATAACACGATGTGACCATCATTAGACTGAGAGTCTTGTAACTTTCGAGCCGATGGCGTTTGGTCTTACACGACTACACGGCAAAACATGTGTTTGTGAATTAATGGGGAAAAGTATCGATGAAAGCAATATTTCAATCAATAATGATGTCCATTTGAAGGGCTCATGGTTTTGCAAAAGTATATATTTGTTTTATCACTGACTTAAAAAAAGTCGAAGCTATCATATCGAAGATATCATGTTTTTACATATTTGAAGGATCCACGGAAAAAACATGTCCAGTGCTTAAAAAATCAGGGCAAATTCACACCTTATGCTGTTAAAAGTAATGTAGTTATTCCTTCTGTAATTTGAATTGACTAGACATGTTCTTTCGGTGAACCCTTCATTTACTCTATCTGGCGGTAAAAAAAAAACGGTTAATTAATTACACCCAAATTTCTCGATTTATTGCACAAGTACTCGAAGGTACTTGTTTCAAGTAAGATACCTATTGAATTAGTAAATTATACTTATTGGTAGCAACGCCGTGTGGTGATGGCAGTAAGAATACATTTGTCACCACCACAACTCCTTCTGCGGGTGTCGTAAGAGTCGACTAAGGGATTGAAGTGTCACTGACCATTCTACAAGATTGATGATGGGCAGCAGCGTCATCTTAGTGGACACATTACTGCGATCGCCAATCCGCTTACCCAGCGTGGCGATTAAGGGTATTTACCTCGCATAGTTAATAGGAGAGGCCTACGTACAGCAGTGGACTAACATAGGCTGATGATGAGATGATGATGGTAGCAATACACTTTGTAAGTTTTCTGAATCAATATAAAAATAATATTGATACGATATAAGGTGAATTTCAACCAAAATGTTATCGTTTTCCTAGAAACCAAACTTTTTATTTGTCGTCTATGGTATATAGTTTTAATTTGAATGAAAATTAACTAAATTAATGATTGAAATTACAATAAAAATGTTTCAAAACTATCTGTATAAAATCTATTGGAGGCTTGACCCATGTAAACATTCGTAGTATTTGAACTTAAACTTCTTTGCCTCGTTGATTATTCCATTTCAACACTTGCTGCGTGTGTAATCACATATTGATTGCTTATGTTCAATTTTATGCATGCAAATTGACAGAAAGACGTTTACTCATGTCCAATTAGTAAATATCTGCGACCATATATAACATGGACGTCTAACGCCAGCTCAAATATGCCCCCAAAACCAATTGTTTAATTGTGCCAAGATGGGCAGGACATAGCGCTTTTGGTGACACCGCGCATATTTCGACGCAACATCTTTGACAAATGTTACTGAATATCGCCAATCAAAACTTTAAAGGCAATTTAGTACGGCGTGCGGCTTCCATGTTTTATTTGTTGTATCCTAGGTAAATATACTCAATTCAGCAGAAGTAGGTATTCAATTATAATTAGAGAGCAAATGTTAATGATGTATAACGGGCCATAAAAGAAAATACGAAACTTCATGCGCTTAAGCATAAAACTCAGTGTGAAATACAGAGTGTATTTAAAACTGGTTGTCAGCCTCCGTAGCCTAGTTGGTAGTGACTCTGCCTACGAAGCTGGAGGTTACGGGTTCGGATCCCGGTGAGGGCATTATTTATGTATTTATGTATCACAAATATTTGTTCCTTGGTCTTGGCTCTCTCTGTATTTATGTTGGTATTTATTAAATAAATACCTACATCATCGCCCAGTCACAAGCTTTAATTGAGCTTACCGTGGGCCTAGGTTGATTGTGTAAGATGCCCCAAGATATTTATTTATTTAATGTGCACTTTGCAGATGGCAAATTGTTTACTAGATAAGACAAGTAAAGACAAACTTATACAATTGACAGTTTTTTTTATTCAGAATGAATTAGTCTTTTCATCACACTTGCTGTCTAAGTGCGCAATTGCTTGCGCGCGTAGCGGGAGTAATAGAAAAGTGAAATTCTCTAGGGAGTAATAGATATGTCAGTCCGTCATTTAATAATATTTTGTCTAAAAACTTATTTTTTTGTCGGCAAGTGTGATGAAAAACATTGTATGCATCACGGTCGGTAAGCGGAATACTAACTCGAGTCATAAAAGCCCTCCGCCTGACGGCGTCGGGCTTGTAACACTCTCGTTGTAGCGCCGTACTTACCTCCCTTGATGCACATGTACTATTATATTAGATGTCGTTCAAAATATCCAAATTAACAACAGTCAAATTAAACTTAACCCTGACGAGAACCCGTGTTTCTTTAAAATCTATCATACATTACTTACATGAAGATAAAATAATGATCGAAGATGAATGAAGAGTTATATCAATGATTTGATTACGCACGAATGTTCATATAATTGATATCTTGTTTAAGATGCTATGCCGGTTCAATGCCGAAAGGTTGCATAGCTGTGATTTGTATGACTCTGCATTTAAATCAATTTAAGCTTTCATAATTTATTTGTAGTAATAATGGGTATTGTTTCTGATATTCTCAATACACAATGTAGTTCTGTATGTTGGTGCCTCACCGCGTAGTGACGGCAGTAATAATAGGTACATTTGAATCCCGGCAGAGGCATTATTTGTGTATTTATTTGATCCTCGGTGGTGGCTGTCTATGTATTAAAGTATCTACCTATGTATTTATGTATCTATCTATGGTTAACATCCGTCAAGTCAAGTCAACTAATTTATTTTTTAAGATTTTTTTGTAGTTAATATTATTCTTAAGTAGTTATTGCTTTTTAATATACGATCGATTGTATATAATCTCTATAATACATGTATCTATCTATTATATATAAGGTCCTAATTTATTAGTTGCAGATATTTGAACACATGATACTTTACATTAAAATAATTAACTTTAAATGTAAATTAAGAAATCTTTTCATGTAATTTTTTTGATTTCATTTTCCTAACAAAAAAATTATTATAATTTCGTCTAAAAAAAATCATCATGTGTGCATTATCACATGTCACAATAACACTGTCTGTCATGTCATCAAACGACACAATCCAATGGAAAATAACATGACATTGACAATCAAGTATTTAATTTATCGACGAGAAGTGGCCAGTTCCAGTTAAGTGGTACGTAAAAGAGGTACTAGAATCTGTTCAATGAGTTTTCATTTAATAATCACATAAACAGGGTGTCTTTACGTGTAGGAAATTTGTTTTTCCATTTTCTCCAAAAAAACATCGTAAAAGCTATAATGTTTCACGGTTTAATATACTCCAGAGACCGAGTACTATCAGCTGTAAAAATATATGCATCTAATAAATTAGGACCTTATATATCACAAACCTGATACCTACATCACAAAGCCTTATTTGAGCGTACTAGATTGGACTAGATTGATTTGCGTAAGATGTCTCAAGATATTTATTTATTTTATTTGTCACCTACCCAACTGTTCAAATTCCCTAACTCTCAAAACCTATGTGAAACCATAAATCTACCTACCTATTGAAAATGCTTACATTTTTTTTGCTACGTTTTTATTAATTAACGATGGCTATGCTATGGGCATGGGCAACACCGCCCCCAAGTCCGTCGGAAAAAAAACACAAAAATGTCTTGTTACATCAATACAAGCGTTACAACTGTATTTGTCGCCTTCACGAGAGATATGTGAATAATATAGACAGTTTCCCACAAAGACATGTATTTCTTAGACCAAAATAATCATCGATTTTAAAAATCGACTTCAACCAATTACTCCAAAATCCCATCATCAGCCGTGTGGTGACGGCAATAAGAATACATTTGTCGCTACCCCAACTCCTCCTGCGGGTAATAGGAGAGGCCTACGTCCAGCAGTGGACTATCATAGGCTGATGATGGCCCATCATCAAAACCGGACTTGGTGTCAACGGGGCCATATTGTGGTTATACGAGTTCGATAAAACAAAATTAATCGGTTAGGATTCTCCGAGACATTTAGTAGCATATATACGAAATAAAAGTTGAATTGAGAAATTTGAGAACCTCCTGCTTTTATGAAGCCGGTTAAAAACAGACTCACTTGTAATAGGTAATGTAACAAAAATAGTGTGTATTTTAAAGACCGTCCATGCCATTTTTTGCGATTTTTTTTATTATCAGAATACTTTATTGACTGGGCCCTTAAATGGTTTACAATAATTTTTCTTACACCCTGTATTGCACGCGTCGAAAGGTGGCATTGACAGTCCTTAAAATCCACTTATCACTAAATCCCGACTAATCGTTTCCAAACTATGACTCATTACTACAACTACAACGTACGGTCGGCTTTAATAATATGTATACAATTTTGATCCTTATTCCTTTGACATACGTTCCAAAATGTATAAATATTATTAGACGTGACTGTACATGTAACTGTCATTCAAATCCAAAATGGCGGCTGCGCTATCAATTACTAAGCACATAGGCCTTTTCATTTTGTCACATCTGTCCAATCCGTCTCGCTAAAGCGAAAGTGCTTAGTAATATTTGTGTTTTCTCTACAATGTGCCCATGAGGAAAGGGAAAAAATTCAACAGCGGATTTCTGACCAAATTATAAATAATAATAAATAAATAAATAAATATCTTCGGACATCTTACACAAATCAAGCTAGTCCCACGGTAAGCTCAATTAAGGCTTGTGTTGTGGGTACCAGGCGACGATATATATAATAGATAGATACATATAGATACTTAAATACATAGACAGCCATGACCAGGGAGCATATATTTGTGATAAATAAATACACAAATAATGGCCTCGCCGGGATTCGAACCCGGAACCTCCAGCTTCGTAGGCAGCAACTAGGCTACGGAGGCTGACAAATGATAGCTGACTGTACCTCACGGTTTATGTAATTGTTTAGGTCATACGGTGATTCTTTGGTTTCGTGAATGAATATTGCATAATTCGATTGTATACGATTAACGGTGATAGACATGTGAACGAGGCATGAAGTTCGTAACCTAAGATAATGGGGGTTAGATCGCTCAAGTTAAGGCAATATATTTTTTTTTGTCAGCCTGGTTTAGTGTCCCACTGCTGGGCAAAGGCCTCCCCTCTTTTCCTTCATTCGGCCCGGTCGTCACATTTCTCCCGCCAATTCGGATAAAACGCGTCCAGGTCGTCCCGTCATCTCCTTCTCGGTCTGCCAATGCCCCGGCCAGCACCATCGAAGGTTTCGAAAAAAAAAAATATATGAAATAAAACTATGAATGTTTATCCGTATTAAACTCGCGTATATTAATCTAACTTAACTTCATCCCGACGTTTCGAACTCTTTACAGGGTTCGTGGTCTGCGGGCGACTGACAATGGAGGATTTTTTGATACATCCATCAAAATAAGAAAAATAAGTTTCGCTTGTAATTTGCATAATTTAAACATTGTTCTCATTTATAACATGTAATTAAAACACGGTCATAATTCCAGTATTTGATGTCGGTGATCAAGTTTAGTCGGAGTATGTTTATTTTTGTCCCAAAATAAATGTGCATGATGTCTTTTATAAGCTCAAGGTGACAAGTCTCATCCAAATGTTTTATCTCAATTCTTCAGTAAATTTAAAATCAGCTAAAGAGCTGGTGACTTCCTCGCACAAAGCATCAGTAGAACTTCAGATCAGTAGCTTCTTTCAAGGGTTTTCAATGCTTAATTTTACTAAAGTTCATATTTTAAAATTACTTTTACTAATTTGTTCTTTAAGATTTCGTTTCTCGTCAATATTATTCTTAATTAGTTATTGCATTCAATTAACAAAGTTTAATCAAAAGAAAAACCGTATTATTAAAATCACGTATTTACCTATGAGCTAAACTGTACCTATACATCCTGCGACCATATTTATACATGGACGTCTAACGCCAGCTCAAAAATGCCCTCAAAAGCAATGTTCAATTGCGTCAAGATAGGCAGGACATAGCGCTTTTCTTAACACCGCGCATATGTCGGCGCAACATCCTAAGGTGCGTTCAAACTAAAAGAGCATTCGCTGTTCTAACCTCCCACTCTACGAAATTCGATCGGTACACAAAACGTGATTGGTTGATTTCGTAGAACGGGCGCTAGAACAGCGAATGCTCTTTTGGTTTAAACGCACCTTTGGACAAACGTTTATAGAATATAGCCAATTAAAACTTTGATGGACCAATCACAACTATTTTTAAATGGCGGTTTAAGTTTTTATAGGTTGATATTGACACTCATGTCCGTGATGTATTGAAGGGTGACACTTGTCAACTAAAATTCAAGACTGGTTTTGAAAGGCAATTTAATATGGCGTGCGGCTTCCATGTTTTATTTGTTCGTAGTATACATCACAGAAGACAAAATATCAAAATGATGGTTCCCACATGACGTTTCTCAAGCACAATGGTGCGTGGGCGCATAAACTAATGACCGTTCATATAATTGCAACCGTTTGATGGGCCAATGACTATACCGATAAATCGTGGATTTGACTTTTGACATATATTATATCGAATAATGTTATGTCACCTTAAATATTATTAATTCAATAATGTGCCCACTATGATGTACGAATGTAACGTAATCTGGTACGAATGTAATCATACTGCTGTCACCACACAGCAAATTCAGTTACCTGACATCTGTTTTTGAAGTCTGGCTGTATTTCGTCAACATTTATAATTTGTAACTTATACCTTCATATCGATGAAGAAAATGAATTTGTGATTCTGAGGCATACATATATTATTGTATGATATTTACATAATTAAGCTACGATACTAAGTAGTCGTGCTGTATAAATATCAAATTTCATCAATTAAAAACTGTGTGGGTTTGTGTTTGGATTGATTGACCATGAATACATTGCCATTTAAAATTATAAAATATGACAATATTGACCACTGGGTAAATCAACTTTTTTGAACGGTTTGTGAGTTGCTGTTACACGAAAAACTTCAATTACACTTAACTTACACGTACTTAAAAAGGTAGGTTTGAAACGTACCTAATTTAGACTAATTTAAAAATAATTCATGAAATTTACATGACACTACTGTGATCGCCAACTCTCTCGTCCAGGGTGGCGATTATGGACATTTAACTCCTATTGCGTTCATATTATATATATAAAAGTATTCTTTATGGATTTATTTTGAATAAATGATTTTGACTTTGACTTTGACTTTATTACGGATAGGTAATAGCAGGTGCCTCTGTTCATCAGTGGACTAAGACATGATTACTGTACAGTGGCGTTCAGAATTGTATGGACGATTTATGAATGAATTCATTCATAAACTGTCCATGCAATTTTGAACCCGACTGTACATGATATTTATAACCTGAAAGTCAGAAAGTTATTAATATTCAGCATAAACAAGGTACATACAATAATCACACTAGTCATGAAAGCTGCAATAAATCAAATTTACATTCAAAAGCCGCCAGTTAGTAAATAAATCAAATAACAAAGACTATTACTAAACTATATATCATAATAAATACAGCATTTTCATACCCAGTACTCCAAATCAGGAAGGAAAAGTGCTAAGTATTACTAGATGCGTTACCTCGCAAAACTTCCTTAATACGTCTACTGTTATTGCAATCGCTACTCAAGCGAGTCAAACGCGTAAGATTTTGTATTTGTGTAAGTATATATTCATTAAATAAATATAATTTAAATATAAATACACAAATCTTACACAAATCAACCTAAGTCCCACGGTAAGCTCAATTAAGGCTTGTGATGGGGTAAGTAATATAACGTATACGAACTTATGCTATATAAATCATAATGTATAAATTCAGTTTGTATAAATGTATAATGCCTAACGTGTAATAAATATAACGTATAAAAGGTATAATTATTAAATGAATATTTGTAAAATGTATAATGAACGTAACATATAATTTCGTTTACGATAACGATTAATTGGTATAACATTGAAATAATCTAATATACAAAACAACTATCTTACACAAAATATAAGCCCCTACGATTTTTTAATTATTAAACTATAGATTTATCATTATATTTCATTTGAATTGATTTACTATTTATCCGTTTATTAAGCCGTATCCGTATAGGAAGCGATTTAGACCTGGGAACCGGTCGACGAAGCCCCGCTGCGCGGGGCTTCTATTTCTGCTCTAAGGGATAAAAGGTACCTAACGAACCTATCCAGGTTAGAGTAGGGGATGTACAGATTTGTTATTTTTTAATGCGGGGGGCTCCGCCCCCCGAGCCCCCCTTGTGGGGGGCTGCGCCCCCCCGTCCCCCCTTTTTTGGTTTCGCAAGAATGACGATGCGTAAACGATTAATTAAAAGTAAGTAGGTCTTTTATTTATCCGGGAAACTACGCTAGAAACCTAACCAATCCATGTCGGTTTTACCCTGATTTATTACTTGGATGGGTTAGGTTTCGAGGCTAGAACGGATTGAAAAGGGTAAGTAATATAACGTATACCTTTTTGTAGAACTTAACCTAACTTACTTTTCTCGCAGTTATATTTATATCGTTATATCAGATGTTAGTATATGTTTTAACTTTTATACCTTTATATTGATATATGAAACGGAATTCGTTAATATGTACGTTAGACTAAACAACGGTATATATTATTAACGTTATATTATTTTTGTATTATACTATTTGGAAATAGATGTTTAATATATTATACCTAACGTTAGTATACGTTATGAACGGTTGTAAACTGTAATTATACTAAAAGTGCGTATTCATTATGATACGCACCCCTTGTGATGTGGGTACCAGGCGACAGATAGATACGTATAGACACTTAGATACATACACAGCCACGACCAAGGACAAATGTTTGTTTTGTGATAAATAAATACACAAAGAATGCCCTCGCCGGGATTCGAATTCGAACCCGGAACCTCCAGCTTCGTAGGCAGGGTCACTACCAAGTAGGCTACAGAGGCTGACTGATTAAAACAAATTAATTTTTGACTTACTCGTATTGTTTGATCAATGTCTATAAATTCAAATCCTGCAACAAACGAACGCTTTCTGTTTAGCCCAATGGTTGACTGGTAGAGAATGCTTTGAGGTGTGGTATAGCAGACCTCTTTTCTAATTCGTTACACATGAATGATCAGCTGAAGAAAATCTTAATGAAAAATAAGAAGAAAAGGGCATTGGGTATGTTGTCATTTTAATATCATCACCATCATCATATAAGCCGAAAGATGTCCACTGCTGAACATAGGCCTCCCCCAAAGATTGCCACAATGAAATAAGCCAATTTTAATATAATTTGAAAATATAAATAAAAAAAACTATTCGTGGCTATATACATTTTGCAAATTTAAATTACTCTGGCGAAAATTATCTGTCAGTAGATGATTCAAATTTAAAAAAGTAGCTGCCTCTTTTTAAATTTTCTTTTTATTATAATATAATACAAAAGTACACCGAGTGATAGCGGGTGGTATTAATTTCTACAAAGTGGAAAATCGTGAGAGCCTTTTTATGAAACGCAAAAGTCCATAAAATTTTACATAGTCATATGTACGATTTTTTTGCAATTGATTCAAATTCGGCTTTGCATACCGGAAGGCGCAGCGTGGGTAGGTCCCCCACAAGGTGACCTGGTGAAGCTCGCAGGAGTCCGCTAGATACGGGTGGCGCAGGACCGGTCATTGTGGCAATCTTTGGGGGAGGTTGAACATAGCAGCAGTGGAACACAGCGTCTTTCGGCTGATAAAATGATGATGGTTATGAGGCTTTGCGGTCAAGGTCAGCATAGTTGTACCTTAAGGGCCTCGAAAAACAGTTATGCTGGTCGCCTCTTGCAAGTAACAAGCGTTTAGTAACCGACGAATAAATATACGATTTGCGCGTCGACTTTCTCACGGTTGGTAAGAAAGCTTGGTTACATCTTCGCCATAGTCGGTGACAACCGTAATCGCTTTTGGATAACTTGGCTTTTATTACTTTGATGTCCATTACGATGTAAGGTAAGTATAGTGCATACATCATTGCTATCGATAGGTATTACAACCGTGTTACTGTTATCTTTGTATGTCTTGGAAACGTGTTGGTGGTTGCATGGATTTATGAAAACTTATGCTTGTATTTATACCTAGCTATGATCGACGTAGTTTTACTGGTTGACCTACTTTTTCTGGTAGGTACCTATATATTAGTTTATATATTGTTTTATAGTATAGTTATTACCTCCTAATGCGTCTATACGCATAGTTAATAGGAGAGGCCTACGTCCAGCAGTGAACTATCATAGGCTGATGATGATGTTGATGATGATAGTTATTACCTACATGTCGCACCTTTAGAATGAAAGTGACCTAATTCAACATTTTGGAAGGATGAATTATGTACTTCATTAAAAACTCCTAAAAGCTTAACATTCCTTATTCGAAAATTTAGGATTAGGTCACTTTCATTCTAAAGGTGCGATGTATCTCTATTGATAAATGATGCACTACAACTCTATATCTACACGTATGTTTGATATAACAATTATAACAGTGTAAATGTGATCATTGATCACTAAATCAAGTCAAGAAATTAACGACAATTTGACTAAGGTAGAAGAAGTATGGATAAAATGAATTGGGGCTTAATTCTGAGGTTATATTGATGAACATTTATTTACTATGAAACCGACATCCAATTCGAGAAAAAAACTGATGTCCCATTATGATATTAGTGATATTAGTAGGCGGAAATGTAAGGAACATCAGGGTGCTTAGACAAGTTGTTAATCGCTAACGCTTAATCGTCAATCGTAAACGAAAGGCAGCATACAGTCTTTGTCGCACTAATATGAAAGAGTGACAGAGAGGGAAAACTACGATACGCTACTAAGCGTTAGCGATTGGCAACTTGGCTAAGCTTCTAGATATTTTTTTATCGAATCGGATGTCGGTACCATAGTAAAAATTAGGTAGGTACCAATTTCATCAATATGACCTCAAAGTTAGCCGTCTAAAATTTTAACGGTGAATAAAAAATCACTCTGTTTGACCTCAACTATGATTTGGACTACTCTCTCTGGTGTAGATACACAGTGGCCTTTAACATTAATAAATACATGTTGAAAACTAAGAAACTATTACGAAGCAGAAGTGCTAACTCTGAATCCGTCAAGCTTTTGCGCAATGTTTGCATACTTTGATGTGTTCGCTGCATTGCAACACTCAGATCAAATATCTATAATGTCACATGAACAGTAGCAGAAACTCTTTTTTTATTCTGCCTATATTTGTATCCCACTGCTGGGCAAAGGCCTCTCCCCTCAAACTCCACGATTCCCGAGTGTGTGCTTCCACCGGCCAGTTGTTAAGAAAGGCATCCTGGTTGTCCCGCCATCTCCGTTTGGGTCTAGTCCGCGCCCATTTTGCGGCATCCACTTGGTGACTACGCTAGCCCACCTATCCGGATGCATGCGGCAGACGTGGCCAGCCCAGTCCCACTTGAGTCTAGCAGTTTTCTTACCTACGTCAGCAATGCGGGTTTTAGAGCGCAGTGTAGATAGATAAATAATAGTACATTACTACCGAGGCCGCGAAGTGACTGGTTGCCGGCCGAATATATGTAGACGGCCGAGCGAAGCGAGGCCGGATAGTATTCGGACGGCAACCCGTCACTTCATGGCCAAGGTATGTATAATGCTTTTCTCAAACATGCAATGAAATGAAACAAAAAAAAATATCTTCATTCTAAGAAATTATAAGTCAACTACATAACTAAGTCTTTGAAACACAACAAAAGTCAAATACTTTTTTATTTTATTTTTTGTCCTTGTGGACAGGCGAAAGCACTAAGTTATACTGCCCTAAAAATCAAATACGACACCAACGCCTCATTTTTTTTTAAGTTTGACATGTTTGAAAGGTGCAAATTTTTACTTTTAAGAAGCGGTATTAGACGATGCGGTCTGTTGGGTCCAATTAATCGCATGCGGTGATCGGGGCCGACGGATCGCACCGTATAATACTGCTTTTTAAACATTATTTTGAGTAGTTAATGTACATATTTTAAATTATATAATTTAAATACCTAATTATAACTGCAACAATTAGCCTATCATTTTTTTTAATACTAATATTACTTACAGATAGGTAATTATTGGCTAAAAGCCATGATGCCAGGTCACAACCCTTTGTCAAATGAAAATTAAAAAAGAGGCACTTGCCGGCCTAGGCCGGCAACGAGGTACTTCCCGGCCGCTTTTTAGGCACGTAACTACAACATTTCATTGCATGTTTGAGAAAAAAACTTTATTCTTGTCCACAACACATACATGGCCTTCACAATCAGTAGTGGGTACACAAGCGATGTAATAAAGATAAATTACAGAAAAACATGCATCTTAGGATAACTCGGCTGCTCAAAGTCAAATTCAAGTATGTCCATTTTTTGCAAATTATACAGGAGAGCAAAATAACGTAATTTGTTATTTTCATCGACAAATAAACTCAAAATTAATTCAAATTTATTGTCATGGCGTTTAACACTATAATGTCAATTTTTTGATGATTTTTATTTTTATTGCTCAGTTTAATCACAAATAATAAGAAATGTTTTCTGCTTTGTCGCACACCCACTTTTTGAGAACAACCGTCAACGTAAAAACAAGCAAGTCCGACATGCTTGATTTTAGGTTTGTTGCATTGTACTAAAATGTAGGGGAAAATGAGGCAGTTACGTCTTTTTGCTTTTGTTATAAAACGTATTTTGTCCAATTCTCTAAAACAACTAGATCGAATATGTTCAAAATCATGTTGCGAGTAGATTGCATCATGTTCCATATTTCTGATATTTTTTCATATTTTTTAGACTAGCCGATAAAAAATTAAGGGGTGTAGACACATTTTTTTAGACTTTCTGGACTATTCTTTCTGAAAGTATTCCATTAATCAAATAATTGGTAAAGAAACCATAAAAATATTTTTAAAAACCTATCATATGATGTATTACAAATTAACATTTCGATAAAAAAAAATTTTTGACATTTAGATACATGTATGGGATGCCCCCCCTTAAAAATGTTATTTTGCAATTTATATTCAAAACTCAGTAGCAACACACAATATATACCTTGAGCTGAAATTTCATAAACGTACGCTAAGCAGTTGCAACAGAAACCGCTGTTACATATAGACGGACACACAGGCAGGACGCAAATGACTTCCGCTTTTACTTAAAAATCTTAAAATATACGTATAAACGTCTGCTTAGTTTAAAAGTCAAACGCTGAAATCAAGCATCTCCAGAGACAATTTGAATTTCAAGTACTTATCTCATTTAGAGATACTGCTTTCCAGCTTGGATCTGGACCAAATGCTTGGTTTTAGAGTAGATGTTGAGGGAAATTCGACAAAGCTGAAAACATTTCTTGACTATAACTTCAAAAATAGGGGGTTTAGAAGAAAATTTTTGATGCAGAAAAATGCGTTTTCGGTTCCTTTTTCAAAATATGCAAAAAAACAAAAACTGAAAAAAATGGACATACTTGACTTCAACTTTGGGCAGCCGAACTTATCAATAAAAGCATGTGTCGTGGCAGAGAATAGGTGCTGGCTCAGCATAATGATGCAGCATGCCACATCGCTGATATTCTGCCAGGACCTTTTATACAACAAAAAAACTGTTCCGAATGTGATCGGTTGTTCTGATAGAAACTATCCATTTATTTTGACCTGTTTTGTATTGCGGCGGCAGCGTGGCGATTATGGGCATTTACTTCCTAATGTGTCTATACGCATAGTTAATAGGAAAGGCCTACGTCCAGCAGTGGACTGAGGTAGGCTAATGATGTGTAATGTAATGTAGTAGCAAATAATCAACCCGATTGATGATTTTCACACACGTACTTTAATTTTAAAAGCTAGTTACTTCCGGTACTTCTGCTGTCCTAGGAGTTACAAAATGCCATAATTAGCATTGTACCGAGAAGTTTCATAAGTTGCGAAACTTAGAGAATATTCTCGGGAATGTCAATTTAACAAATAATCTAATCAAGCCAAGACCGTACTAGATACATGCCTTATGAGTTATATTTACTGCCTTGTTAACTTATTCACGATTTAAAATAATTATTTTCAACCCATTTTTATAAGTTCTCATGGAAACATCGCATGAAAATTCTTGGAAATTTCCGAGTATATTCCCGAAATTTTAAGAATGTTCTGCAAGTTCTGCAACTTATAAATGCTAGCCATATAAATAAATAAATAAATATCTTGGGACATCTTACACAAATCGACCTAGTCCCACGGTACCTAAGCTCAATTATGGCTTGTGATGTGGGTACCAGGCGACGATATATATAATAGAAATAAACATATAGATACTTAAATACACAGACAGCCATGACCAAGGAACAAATATTTGTGATAAATAAATACACAAATAATGCCCTCGCCGGGATTCGAACCCGGATATACCACGTCAAGTTCAGTCATCAAACCAGCGACATGCTACTCCCTGGTCCAAATTGACGTACGTAATGTCAACATTTCATTGCAAGTTTGTGAAGATACTTGGAAGAGCTTGTAACCTTCCAATTTAGCAACAAGTTTTATTAGCATAACTTTGTTTATTTTCACTAATCACCAAGTAGTATATCCACTAATATGTCGCTTGACCTTTTCTCGACGCAACAAAAACATCCGTTGACCTTGGTTTCTTTAAAATTAATTATAGGTATCCTTTATTACTAAACGGACTATAACTTCGTCTTAAGGCTGCGTGGTGACGGCAGTAAGAACACATTTTCGTCACCACCCCAGTACTGGAAGCATTTCTACTGGGCGTCGTTAGAGTCAAGTAAGGGATTGAAGTGTCGCTGACCATTTATTTATGAAAGATAAATAAATAATAAATATCTTGGGACATCTTACAAAAATCGTCCTAGTCCCATGGTAAGCTCAATTAAGGCTTGTGATGTGGGGTACCAGGCGACGATATATATATAATAGATAGATACATATAGTTACTTAAATATATAGACAGCCATGACCAAGGAACAAATATTTGTGATTAATAAATACACAAATAATGCCCTCGCTGGCATTCGAACCCGGAACCTCAGCTACGTAGGCAGGGTCACTACCAACTAGGCTACGGAGGCTGACACAAAGATGTGTATAGTTAATAAATTGTGCACCTCACGCTAAAGTTTTTGCAAATTACAACACTGCGATTGTAAAATATTCATTATGCATTTCACGCTTTTGTTCTTGCACCGACAATTGCACTAATTTATTTAATTTTGCCATTTTGCACAACTACAACACAGTCAAGATTGCGTGGCTATTGTTTAGTCTTACAATTTTTCAGATTAGTTAAATACTATCGTTTTTTTTATTTGGACAGTCACGTGCTTATTATTGTTTATCATAATGATCGTGTTTGCTTTTATGAAAGGGGCAATACAGTTGTGATGAATATGAAAACAAAACGCACGCAATCAGTGTAGGTATTTCACACACATTTTGTATAGTCCTGCGAATAACAAACCAAGCTGACTCCCTGAGAATTTCGGGTTTTATTTGATGTCATGCTTATTTTAAAATGAATTCAATACCTATTATACCTGCCGCAAAACAATCTGGCGACTGAAGGCGTCTTGCTATCCTCGTTACACTTGTTAGTTCCAGGTCAGAGTGAAAGAGATAGCAGTATGCCCTCAGTCGCCAAATTAGTTTTGCGGCAAGTATAGTAGGCATATATGGCTTATTTTATTAGTAAAATACCTCTTAGCAACAAAAAGGCTAATTCGAACGGAAAACTGTCCACATTATCATTTAATTTAAATAAATCGCGAAACAAAAAACACTTGCTTGCTGATCAAGAAATCGGGCAGGTGTGAGGTGGTCTCACAAACGAAAGGTTCTGTAGCCGTACCATGACTTTGCAAGTATCGGTAACGTTAGGTTTTTCTCTATACATCGTGTTTTTATTGATTTCCGTTAAATTAAAGGGAAGCTTATTTAGGTCAAAAATAATAAATTTATCTAAGAAACTAGTATCTTAACTCTTACTATTATTGAGTTATTAAAAAAATTTGTTTAATGACTGTGAACAAGTGTATTGCAACCATTATTACATCCGAATGAAACTTATTTTGACATGTGCCGTCAGTCACCTGAGATCTTATTCTTAAGGTTCTCTCACACTTACCATTTCATTTATTATGTATGAAAACGGAAAAAAAAATCGATTTCGATTAAAAGCAATATACCAGGTAGCTCCAATTAACGTTCCAAGCAGCCTGTTAAATTTAACGGAATTAAAAAAAAACACGGTGTACCTACACTACCTACGTAAAGGAAGCCATGGCGTTCGCTCCAATATGTCAGTGCGATGGACTGCTTTACGTAATGGAGTAAAACCTAACGTAACTTTTACTTAACAACTCATAATACGACTACAGGTAGCTTATGATGGCACCGTTTGCTCATTTTTTGCTTGTGTACTTGTCAAAAGGTAACAGGAACGACGACAAACGATTACTATGATGCCATCATAAGCCTACAAGCTAGTGACTGACAGATAAACGGACGGATATTAGTATTTAAAAAGGTTCCATTCATATCCAGCAAATGGCTTACCATGATTACGCATTTACCGTTTATAGTTATACTCGTCACTCTCGCACTCACATACTTGTTAGAACGTGACGGCAACAACGACAAACGATTAGACGCGGGTATCATAAGACTACATTTTTTTTTCTGGTGCGATTATCTCCGAAAATATTGACTTTAGAAAAAAAACTTTATTTTAAGTCCCTTATTCTTTTTAAGAAACCTATTCAATGATACCCCACACTATAGGATTACAGCAAATAAAAAAATCATCCCCAATTCACCAGTTGGGGACGTACCCGAAAAAAAAATATTTTTCTAGTTTTTATTGTACCACTTTGTTGGCATGATTAATTAATATGTATTACAGATGCGGGACCCTAAAAACTGCCCATAAACTGGTATTATTCAACTTTTGACATTAGTTTATTGTGGGTGGGGTCAGTCCTTGACACGGCGAACTGAAGCCATAAAGCGACCTTTATGTGACTATTTTACGACCATATTTTTATGTCTATGAAATCTTTTAATACCGGAATCAATCAGTTATTTGGCACGTCTAGTCTATAAACATCTTAACAACGTTTTCAAGGATTTTAAACTCTTAGAATGTTCAATGTATTTCAAATAATACTTAACTCTAACCGAAAACAATGTTACCACTTCCTGGAATTAATTATACCATTTACTTTCCTTCATTCCAAATTATAATTTTATTTTGAGTACTTGAGAGCGTGCGTATGTGAACTCAAGGGTTTAAGATATTATTAAGTTGGCGATGAAACCAAGATTGAGTGAATGTGTTATAAAAGCGCGTGATTATGGAATAATGCAAGTTTTTACGTTTGTTTACTTTTTACTGTTTTCTACTGGCGAAAGGTATAATGATAAATAGGCTGTACTGTTTTTTTATACCTTAAAGAGTGTAATTAATAAGAAATACGAGTCAAATGTATACATATTACCAATACCTTTGAAGGAAGGTCGATGACGTATTATTAATGGAATTTAATTGAGCTCATCTTGCGGCATTTCAATTTTATTAATACTTACAAGTATTCTGACATATTCAAGCATAATATCATTACATGGTATTACTCGTACCTTAAAACGGGATAAATAGGAATGGCGGGGTAAATAGGAACGTAGAGTAAACTGGTCTGTTAGCCCAGGACAATTAGAACAACAGATTTTTTCATACAGATCCTTTTTACGGTATAAAGGAATAACATGCACCTAACAATTAATTTAATTATGTTTGTAGTGTGCAAAATTGAGCAGTGACACTGCTTTATTGCTTTATGTTTAACTTAATAACTACACTAGGTTGTTCGGCTACTGTAAGGTGCTAAGTATACATGAAAAACTAAAAACTCAAATTATCTGTGATAATCTTTGTAAAATAAAAGAATTGAAAAAGAGAATTTGTAGTAGTAATTTAAGAAATCTAGCATACTTACCACCTTATTTATTGCCTAGCTGTAAAAATCATTACGGAAAGTGCACCTCTGACTTCATGTTACCTCTTAAATTGAATGATTTAACTGTAGCCTTACTAAATAAAATAGAAACAATAAATAAAGCTGTTAAATGTAAAAGAATCCTAAAAAGTCACTTTATGAACTGTTATTAGATACCTGCATTTAATAACCATATTAAGTTAAGAACTATCACGCCTGTATCAAATACACACGCTGTATAGCATGGGGTATCGTTGAATAGGTTTTTACTGATCTAGACTACTAGTCCAGACGACTTTAAAAGAAAACTATTTAGAACATAATGAGCAAGATCCGACATGTGCTTGCCCGGTTTTCCTTATTTCGCGAACAAATTCTTATTTTAGGCTTATTCAATTTGAGATCAGTTACGGTTAACATAATTTTGTAGATATTTCAAGTATAATAAGCATAGATGGTGAAATTTGCATTGCAAATGTTTATAAAAAAAGTTTTTTTAGATAGAGCTATGGTTATATTTTTCCTGTAATGGTTATGTCGACACTCTGCACACACACATGATTTATTATATCTCTATTATAGAATGCATCCTTATCGAATTCGCCTTCCTCTATGATTGCAATCGAAAGCGAACAACCTGGAAGACAATGAGATGAGTGCATCTGATCTACATGCAAATTGGATCACGAATAGAAAGTACAGCGTTTCAGATTTAATGCACTTTTATGCATCATTGATGTTTGCAACTATCGAAAATATAGCCTATTCGTAACTTTCAAACCTACGTCAACAATAGTAGCTCTAGAAGCCTCTAGATAATCACCAAATAAGCCGCGTTTTCACTTACTGTTCTGAGCGAGTATTCGTTCGTTCTGGGACAGATGAAAACAGGATTCCACATAACAAAATGTTCGTTCGCCGGCCCGCGAACGAGTGAATGCTCGCTCAGAACACTAAGTGAAAACGCGGCTTTAGGTGACTGACAGAATATGTCAAAATAAGTAACATTAGAATGTAATAAAGGTTACAATAGGTACACTTGTTCACTAATAGTACTTATTTTAATACCTAAATTACAGTAGAGAAATTAATTATATTTGACCTAAATAAGCATCCCTTAAATTTAACGAAATAAAAACACACCCTGTAAACACTTAGCAGAAAAATTCTAGGGGAAAATCTAGGAAAAAATAAAAAAAATGAATAAAATGGCTGTAAACATTCGAACCAAGAATCAGGTTAATTCCACTACAAACTAAAGGTCAAACCAATTAGAGGTCGAGCCATCAGACTATCTGTTAGGCACTGGTCTCACCGCGAGCTACTAAGCTATGAACTATCGGCTATAAACACTATTAAACACGAACAAAAGATACGCACTCCCATGGAAATAAAAAAAAATCCAAATCGGTCCACGGGTCTTCGAGTGATCGGGGAACATAGATTAAAAAAAAGATTTCGTCGAATTGTAAACCTCCTCCTTTTTGAAGTCGGTTAAAAAAGACACGGCGATACTCGCCCAGCTATCAGCTATCACCGCCGGGCGGGTATCGCCGTGTCTCTTTTATTTACAGGAGTTAGCGTATATTTTGTTCGTGTTTATAGCCGATAGTCATAGCTTATTAGCTCGTGATGAGACCAGTGCCTTACACAGGTGGTAACTCACAAAAACTAATACAATTTATATTGGAAAGTGACGTAACCCTAAATCCGGGTTTTATGTCATTTACTATAGGTATTAGTAATTTATATTAACTAAATAGCTTCTTGCGTACCGGTTACTGAGAACTTGATAAAATATTATTATTCATACTGACCTTTTTTTAAGTAAATGAGATGTAGAGATGATGACAGATCTTATAATGAATTCAAAGATATTAAAGATTTATTTAAGATAAATATATCAAGGATGATTTTATGACCTATTTAATTATTTAGTGATCGTTTAATTAATTGAGTCATGCCTCACCGCGAAACCAAAATACATAGCTAGATTTTGAATCTATATCCGAGATACAATATAGCTATTTCCTTGTCTGTATCATTCCAGGATGCTTAGCCAAGTTGCCAATCGCTAACGCTTAATAGCGTATCGTAATTTTCCCTCTCTGTCACTCTTACTTATTAGCGCGACAAATACAGTTAGCTGCCTTTCGTATACGATTGACGATTAAGCGCTAGCGATTGGCAACTTGTCTAAGCACCCTGGTACAGAAATCGCTTAAAGAAAGGAAAAAGTGCAAAACCTTCATACCCCTGAAATGAATGAAACAGAAGAAAGAAAACCTACCCAAATTGGAATATTGTCGTGTTTCACTATTCTAACTGACGATTGATATATACTATACACCGTGTATTTATTGATTTCCGTTAAATTTGATAGGTTACTTGGGACATTAATAGAAGTTGCCTGGTATATTGGCTTTTGTTAATTTCGTAAAAAATTTTTTTTTCTGTTTCATATATAATAATTGTAATGGCAAGTGTTAGAGAACCTTAAGAATAAGATCTCAGGTGACTGACGGCACACGTCAAGATAAGTAACATTAGGATGTAATGAAGGTTGCAATACACTTGTTCAGTCATTAAACTTATTTTTTTAATAACTCAATAACAGTCAGAGTTAAGACACTTAGTTTCTTAGAGAAATTTATTATTTTTGACCTAAAAAAGCTTCCCTTTAATTTAACAGAAATCAATAAAAACACGGTGTATATGAACTTATGTTGGTTTACTACAATCGTGTGAAAGGCGAAGAAAATTCATCACTGCAAAAATGGATAATAAAATTAAACGTGCTTTATTAACTATAACTTTAAATCTACAATAATTAAGATCATTATCACATACGATGACATATTCATCATATTTATCATATAAATCTCATCGTGGGTTGTATGTTTTTCAAATGTCAGCCTGGAAAGTATACCTAGTATGGCAGCGGCTTGTTCATATTGTTCCATTGATCGTGGATCTATTGTGTCGATGCTTATGTAACTTATGATATAATAGCAAGTGATCTATGGCTGTATAGTGTGTAATCGAGTTTTTATTGTGAGACCATAGTTCATTGTGTATGACTATAATTTGATTGGATTGTAAATACAATATTCAATTGCGGGATTTGAATGCGATTGATTACTACAAACGTACTACGTTGGCCGTGTGGTGACGGCAGTAAGAATACATTTGTGACCACCCTAACTCTTCACGTGGGTATCGTAACAGTCGACTAAGGGATTCGAAGTGTCATTGACCATTTATTTATGCAGCATCATCATTAGTGGAGTGGACACACTAGTGCGATCGCCAACCCGGTTGACCAGCGTGGCGATTATAGGCATTTACCTCCTAATATTGCACCTATGGTCCACAATTTCAACTCCGAAATAACCATCAGTCCCAATCTTCTTTTTGGCTTTAACCAAGTTTTTTTTTAATTGTAAAGAGCAATGAATAGCACGATTAATATAACAATTACACCTGACGGAAGATAATATATTCGATTAAGTTTTGGATCATTGTTGCGAGCGTTTGAACTATAGTTCGGTTGTTTTACGGTATATTTATCATATATTTTTAAATCCCATGACCACTACGATATGTCTGTTATATAAAAAGAGGGTTTTGATAACTAAAACAGACCGCAGTTTCATATCAACCTTTTGATTGATCAACTCAGTTGCATGCACTTTTAAGTTACATTTGGCCTTTTGGCATTTGTATAGTTCACAGCCGGTCAATTGTGGCAACTAAATCCGAGATAATCTTACATTACACATGTCTAATGATCGTGGGAGCTGAATTATTTTAAGCGTTATTAAATGACTGCCCATTCAAGTTCGCTAATTTACGTACTTATTTGTCAGTCATAGAAAATTTACTATAGTCCTACCTAGGGCTCTCGGTCGTGCCTGGGTTTCGTGTATCCGTTTCTGTGTGCCCGTTTCTTTGCTACCGGGAAACGGGTTTCTTGGAACGTGTAATTAAGAACCGTTTTATTATGACACGATAACACGGGTAATCGTGTACTCGTGTCTATAGAAAATTTGCTCGGTTGTGCCCGGGATTCATGTATCCGTTTCCGTGTGCCCGTTTCTTTGCTACCGGGAAACGGGTTTCTTACCCGTTTGGAACGTGTAATTAGGAACCGTTAATTTATGACACGATAACACGGGTGCCCGTGTACCCGTGTCTTAATTACTTGCGGGTCCGATCCGCCCTAAATGTGTAGTGGTAATCCGATAGGTTGTCTTTAAGAGTTACTTTAATTAATCTTGGATTTTGTTGATGCTTGAACACACGAGTATTAATAACAATTAGCTCTTATATTTAGCCAATAAGAAATATTTCCATGCTTCATCAAGTGAAATGTACGCACTCAAATTACTGTCCACCTATGCTAATTACTACATTTTTTGCAAATAAATATATCTTGATCTTTACCTTTCTTTATTTCTGTGTTTGATTGAAACCAAGTTCAATAGAAAAAAATATTATGTAATTTCTAGGTGCGTAATTCGTAAAAAATGCCAATGTTTCGGTAGGTATTGTTTTGTTTCTGACTTTTGACTAAAAAAATTTTACAAAAAAATTGGAAACGTTTCTAAGTGGAGCCGCGGACCTACGCTTGGAAACGTTTCTCACTTGGCAACGATTCTTGGCGTTTTGTGTCGTTCGGGTTCTTTGTACCGCCCGACGTGTTAAGGATACGTGTACACGTGTCCGCGGGTAATACGGATACCGGCAGCCCTAGTCCTACCCCCTTAACTTATTGATAAATTTCTCTTAACTTAGCAAGGCAATAAGTGTTGTAATCTTATATATTTTACATATTATTATTAGCAAGAAAGTAGTATTGTGTAAATAATTTCCCATTTTTCTTTTCAGGTAAGCGTACGAGATGGATATCGAATTTTCGCCAACAATATATCACAGGATCATTAACTGGTATCTTAATATATATTAGGTAAAACTGACATATTATGCAAACATAAATTTATATAATGAATTACAATAATCCGTGTCGATATCTTCCATGTAATAAGGATTGGCATAAAACTAGAAAAAACGACAAACTCTATACCTATTTACATAGTTTAATAATGCGACAATCTGTATAATTAATTTAAAATTATTTAAATATGGTTTTCAAGGTGTTTTACCTTATTAAAACGAGTCACATGCTAGATTTGATCTATTTTGAATATATATCTAATACCTACTAACATCATCATACTGTAACTGCGTAACAATTTAGATACCTAGTCTAGGTCAAGATTTGAATACTATAAAAAGGCTTTAATACTACCTATGGGAGTCGCGAGGCGTGAACGCGAGCTCGGTGCTTAATAATGGAGACCTAGGCTCCCCGGAACATAATAAAATAAATAAATAAATATCTTAGGACATCTTACACAAATCGACCTAGTCCCACGGTAAGCACAATTAAGGCTTGTGTTATGGGTACCAAGCGACGATATATATATAATAGATAGATACATATAGATACTTAAATACATAGACAGCCATGACCAAGGAACAAATATTTGTGATAAATAAATACACAAATAATGCCCTCGCCGGGATTCGAACCCGGAACCTCCAGCTTCGTAGGCAGGGTCACTACCAACTAAAGTAGAGGCATCGTAAGAAGTCGTTTTTGACGTTTGTTTGCACATGAAGTTCTCTAAATGTTGACAGTTAGTATAATGGAGCAAATGTCAAACTTCATTGTTGCCTGTACGGAATAGTGATGTTACTACTGTTGCTGCAATTTACCGATACGTCAATCGAAATAAATAAGTAAACCTTTTTTATGGAGGTACGAATAATTGCTATAATAGTAGGTACGCACATATTTTCTAAAAGTTTGTTATGGTTTCGACAGGTCCTCGCGAGCCCGTGTGCCCGGTGGATACGCGGCTTTACAGACTGTGTCGAACTTGACAACCAGATAAATGTCAAAATTGTTATAAAATCACGTATAATTTTATTTTTCGTAGAATAATAATTTATGTACCACTACGTTATCACCTAGATGTGCTCTGATTTTAATAAATGGTTTTAGTGACTTTATATACTGTATATACGGCATTTCTCTATTTGGCATACCTACATTGCCCTCTGAGCTAGCACGCAAGTTTACCAACGTGGGTTGGGAGTGGATAGCTGCAGGCTGGCAAGCTCGCGTCCAAGCTCATGGTCTCAACCACTGCCAGTTCTGCATTGACATTACTACCAAGTGAAACTACCTACGTATATTGTATATCAGACTCCGATACTATTTGACCTGGCATTACATTTGGACACCGATTACCTACTGCTATTAATTGTTGACCTTGATTTTTAATTTTGACACTGGTTTTGACACTAGTTGTCACTATCTCTCGCTAACAGAGGTTGTGGATGCTATTTCCTCTATAGGTCACGTCCTATCCGTCCTATAAAACATCCTACCTAAATGCGACTTTACGTCATTATGACGTCACCGGCACCAAAGTTTCGCTTTTTTAGTTCGGATTACCTAACACTTTTTTAATTAAATTTTTTTAATGGCAAGTACCAGATCTAACGCCCTTGCGCACTTGACTGAAAATTTTACGACGGTAAAATCGAGCGTTTCACTACACTATTGTGAGCTGTCAAAAACGACTTCTTACGATGCCTCTACTCTAGGCTACGGAGGCTGACACATGGAGGCGGAATATGTTACGGGTAGTGACTAAATAGAAGTTCAAATTCATCGAGAGAATAATTATGTCTATTTCGACTACATATCGACGCTTCGAAGTCAAAGTCAAACTATTCTTTATTCAAGTAAGCTTATTAATAAGCATTTTCGAATCGTCGGACATTATCAAGAGAGAGAAAAAAAATCTACTAACTACTACTTGAGCTTACCATGGGACTAGGTCGATTTGTGTAAGATTGTTCTGTGATAGATAATAATTAATTTATTCGGTTTTGGTGTGATGTGATGTTATCTAATTTCATTTTATTCTCGACCTTTTGTCGCCTTTACTCGTATCATTATTATTTTCCTATCATCATCATCATATCAGCCGAAAGACGTATACTGTTGAACATAGGCCTCCCCAAAGATTGCCACGATCACTGGTTCTATGCCACCCGCAGTCCCGCATCCAGCGGACTGCTGCGACCTTCACCAGGTCATCAGTCCACCTTGTGGGGGGCCCACCCACTACCCAGTACCCACGCTGCGCCTTCCGGTACGTGGCCGCCACTCGAGGACCTTTCCGCCCCAACGGCCATCAGTTCTACACGTAATGTGCCCCTTATTTTCCTATAGGTACTTCATTTTTATAAAAGTTGCGAATATTGTAAACAAACAGTTCAGAAAAATATACGTAATCTAGCACTATTTTATTGTTTACATGGTTTTGGAAAATCTATTGGTAAGAGTTGATATACAATAACACAGATAATTTTTTTTTTATTCGACCTACGAACAAATAAAACATGGAAACCGCACGCCATAATAAATTGCCTTTCAAAAACGGTCCTGAATTTTAGCTGACATGTGTCACCCCCTCTTTAAAGCATCACGGTAATGAATTTCAATATTAAGCTATAAAAACTTAAAACGCGTCATTTAAAAATAGTGATTGGTCGATCTAAGTTTTGATTGGCTAAATTCATTGTGCATTTGTCAACAAAGGTGTTGCGCCGACATATGCGCGGTGTTAAGAAAAGCGCTATGTTCTGCCCATCTTGGCACAATTGAACAATTGTTCTTGGGGGCATTTTCGGGCTGGCGTTAGACGTCCATGTACAGGTGCATTCAGACCAAACGAGCATTCGCCCACTCTACGAAATCAACGAATCATGTTTTGTGTAACGATCGCATTTCGTAAGGGATTAGAATAGCGAATGCTTGTTTGGTCTGAATGCACCTTTATATATGGTCGCAGGATTCGACTGACTAATGTTGTAGAGCTATATTAACCAAAGGGTAGACTCGTAGACAGATTACCTACGAATGTTCCATAATACTAATGGTAATGACTATGTGGTGACGATGTTCTCACAGCCTGCCATCTCGTTGCGTCACCAACAGTAATACTAGCATCAGTATCTTGACTCTGAGGCCTATGGAGAAGTGCTCGAGTAGACGCTGGTTGAAGTTCCAAGGGAGAAGCCTTTGTTCAGCAATGGACGTTTTATGGCTGAAATAATGATGATCATAAATCACACAAAAAAGGTCTCAAAATTTCAGACAATTTTTTTTGTTCTGTTTGTTACAGTGTAAGATTTTGTATTAAAACAAATGGACAAAAAGTTAGTTGTACTTAAATACATTTTTGGGTCAGTAAAAAAGGAAATGTGATCATTATTTGGGTGTTTGTTCAGAGTCATTTTCGTGGTCACACTTTTCACGATAACGGCTGAATATTATAACTTCGTATTTGGTTATCTTGTAAATGTCCGGGACATTTACCAAATAACCGAAATTCACCATAAAGCCTACAGCCAACTCTTAGAAAATAGCTCAAATAGCTCGTGATTCTGAGTGGGAATAGCCTGGAAATCTTCAAATATAAATATTCTTGGGTACGACCTTATATATAGATCATCATCATCAGTCTATCTCAGTCCACTGCTGGACGTACTCTCCTATCAACTATGCGTATAGACACATTACGAGTAGAAGTTAAATGCCCATACCTAATTGCCACGCTGGGCAAGCGGATTGGCGATCGCAGTAATATGTCCACTATGATGACGCTGCTGCCCATCATCAATCTACTATCAAAAATGGTCAGTAACACTTCATTCCCTTAGTCGGCTCTTACGACACCCGCGGGAAGAGTTGGGATATGACACCCGCGGGTATATATAAATATAATAAATCCTGTCTTGCTACTTTTTTACTCAGGCTGTTGAAAGAATACTTTATGTACCTATATGCCCGTAAAAGTACATACAAACTAAATTGGTCCATGTTAAGTCAAGGTACTGGCAATAATAACATAATTATGCCTTTATTAACCTTAGGTTATATCCATCATGCAATTAAAATGTACTGTGCCCTTTTTGATTCCATATTAAGTACATTGACCCGATACATACAAAATAAGACTCTTAAAAATACAATGTATTGATCAGAAATGTGAAGAGATAATTAAAATATAATTAATTTATTGAAAAGATTAAAAGGTTATATTTGAGTATTATCGCTAATTGACTAAGTGTGTTGGAAAGGGCTTAACTCATCGTTCCATACTTGTTAAGATTTATTTATTAATTATGAATAGCTATACAAATATTATGTTTGGATATTGACGTTCTATAGCTAATTTGGTTAACCTTCTATTATGTTTTAATCACATCACACATCATCAGTTGCGATTATGTGTATTTGGGTCAAAATTATTTTCGTTTTCTCGTTTCATACCACTCTGTCACGCTTATAGTTGCTGTTTCGACTCAGTATATAAAAAAATCCGGTGCACTTGTATTTATTTTTCACGCTAGATTTTAATCCATGCATCAGAAATTGAAAACAAAACATCATCTCATACAAAAATCACCACTGCGTCACGTTTATAGGGACACAAAATAAGACAACGAAAAATGTTTTGACCCATTTACCTAATAATGCGTCCAAACGCATTAGTGATGAGAGAGAAAATATATGTCAAAGAGTGGACTGAGATTGCGTGCAATCGTGCATGTATTGTATTATTGACAAAATTGAATCCTGACCCACAATAGGAGATGTCATATTAATATCGAAAGTGAACTTACAGCAACTGTCGTACAATTTGACTTTAAACGTTACTGTGGCACGGTCCCATAGTGGGTCAGGATTTAATTTTGTCGATATTACATTATAATATATGTGGTATGTGCTTGCGCATATAACGCATACCACGCGTGGCATTATCGGCTAATTCTAATTTCACGCCACACCTAACTCACGTTAGTTTAACTTCAAACTTCAAAGTGCAATAATAATTCTGAGGCCGAACGAAGTGTTGCCTCTCCGTCACACTTACGTACGATTTCACAAGTGTGAGAGAGCTGCAACAATTCGTTTGTGGTGCGCGGTATGGCTTCTGATTCTTATAAAGACATACAGTCTGTGGGGTAAACGTACACGGTGGGTAAGTAAGTAAATAAATAAGTATCTTGGGACATCTTACACAAATCTAGTCCCACAATACGCTTAATTAAGGCTTGTGATGTGGGTACCAAGAGACGATATATATAATAGTTAGATATATATATATATATATATATATATATATATATATATATATGTATGTATATATATATATATATAGATACTTAAATATATAGACAGCCACGACCAAGGAACAAATATTTGTGATAAATAAATACACAAATAATATCCTCGCCGGGATCCGAACCCGAAACCTCTAGCTTCGTAGGCAGAGCCACTACCAACTAGGCTACTGAGGCTGACAATATTAAATTCTAAAAATCAATAAATAACTGACACCCTAACGACATGTAAAATTTATAACGTTTTATGTTTTTTTTTTTTAATAATCCTAAGTGATGGTGGTATCATCTATCAATTAAATGGTCGGGTCACGTTATAGCCAATAAGTTACTTTCTACAATTAAAACTAGTTAAAATACTTCGAAAGGTTCTGGTTAATACCAACCAGTCACGAAGCCATCGTATTTGTAAACCATCCAGGTGATAAAGTAATATTATGGTATTATAAGGTCGTTTACGAAATTTTTCTATGTAATGTTAATGTTTGTTAATTTCATCTTTATCAAGTATTTGCCGCGTGGTGACGGCAGTAATACATATTATGTACCGACCTAAATCTTCTCGTGGGTGTCGTAAGAGTCGACTAAGGGTGAAGACACCTAATCTAAATAATTGATTCGCTATAACCTGCGATACTACTTACTCTACACCGTGTTTTATTGATTTCCGTTAAATTGGCCAGGTTACTTGGGACATTACCTAATAGAAGTTGCTTGGTATATCGGCTTTTGTTAATTTCGTAAGAAAACATTTTTTTTTCGTTTTCATACATAATAATTGCATTGGCAAGTGTGAGAGAACCTTAAGAATAAGATCTCAGGCGACTGACGGCTGCTGACGGCACATGTCAAAATAAGTAACATTAGGATGTAATAAAGGTTGCAATACACTTGTTCAGTCATTAAACTTATTTTTTTAATAACTCAATAACAGTAAGAGTTAAGACACTAGTTTCTTAGAGAAATTGATTATTTTTGACCTAAATAAGCTTCCCTTAAATTTAACGGAAATCAATAAAAACACGGTGTATATACTACTTACTATACTACTTGAATACTTGTCAAGAGATTCGCCAGTTTTAAATATACACTCTTAAGATACGTCCAATGCTAATTAAAACTTCAATTTAATTAAAACTACAATTAATACGTCAATCATAAGTACATACAATGATATCTCCACTGGACAATGACATTCAATTGTGTAGCAAAAAGTCACAACGGAGCTGCCAACTCACACGAGGCTATTTAGACAATCAAAGTTATTGTCAAACTGTAAGGTTTGTCTAACGACCAAGAATAATCGACAAATAAAAAAAACCGACTCCCACCGATTTCTGGAAGATCCCATCGTCAAAACCCGACTTGATGCCAAATGGCGGTTATTATTACAAGTCTCAAATAATCTGACCTGCATGCTAAGCCAAGTTGCCAATCGCTAACGCTTAGTCGTCAATCGTAAGTGAAAGGCAGCTAACTGTCTTTGTCGGACTAATATGAAAGAGTGATAGAGGGAAAACTACGATACGCTACTAAACGTTAGCGATTGGCAACTTGGCTAAGCATCATGATAAGTCTCAATGAATCAGTGACGTATGTGACGTATATTAATTGAATAAATGAATATACGAGTACAAACGATACTCCTCCTGGAGTATGTGTGGCTGCTCACGCGTTTTCGCTACTGCAGCTGTGGCCGGGCATCCCAAGAAGGTGGGACGGTCTTTGCATCGTCATTTGGGGACGGTACCTATATTGTTTGTGCCCATACAATCACACATACTTTTTGTTCATACCGAGACATAAATACCTACATATTTAAGAAACGCCTGTCTGACAAATTTTAACATCATTCTATTAAACTGTTTTCTAATCGGAACACAAACAGTCTCATAAACAAATAAAAATAAGGTATAATGTACAAAACATTAAAAGAAACAATGACCTGGGACATTCATTACTGAATAAAAGTTAACAGAATAACAAAAAGGAAACAATACGAAATCTAATATTAGATTTCGTATTGTGTATGACTCAAGTTTTAACTATTTTCATAAAAATAAATACATATCGGAGATTATTTCGGACGCCTAAACTTTTTTCAACGAATCATTACCCATTGCCATATTTGAAACGCAACCATTTTGGTTGAGAACTCTTTTGGTCAAGTTTTGCAATTATGTTTTTACTTTTCTGTGAGAATCATTGTCGGTGTTTGTGAAATGACACCTCTGTTACACAAGTGTTCCCATTGTTTTTGTGTGATAACAAATTAAATACCAGCACACGACCTTGGGATCTTGTGTTTGGGATTAATGTGTTTAGTGGGTTCCGATGTGAAATATTGAACGGTTTGAGACGTCAAATAAGATAATATGTCTACGTAAGAGCTGATGCTGTGTATTTGGTTCCTTGGAGCATTTGGTGCGGGATGCTACTTGCGTAGACACCCTGACACCAATCCATCTTCAAAGACCTACATTTACAGCAGCCGCTGCGACTAAAAGTGCCAAATTTTCAAAACGTAATAAATACTGTAATCGGTCAAATAATATTTCCCGAACTATACGACTTTGCACAGCACAATGCCAAAAGCAAATGCCAATTTTAGATCCAGGTTAAGTGATAAATAAATACTCAAATAATGCCCTCGCCGGAATAATATTTACAATTATTTATTTCAATAAATGGAAATGGCAATAATTTTTGCAAGCAAATACAGTTAAAAGCTACCGCATACATAAGTGATTTAGAATGGCTGCTTTATCGAACTTGTAAGCTGTGGTCTTATTGACAATGCACCATTCCACATTACAGCATCTAATAAACTTAAGGTCAGCGGAGATTCCCACATTCTGCCTCTCATGACTAAGTTTATAGGTACGTATACAATTACTCGGCATTATAAACAAGACTTCACACGTATACGTCGGGCTATGCTAGGAGTCTCTCTGCGAGATCGTATTAGGAATGAGGACAGGCAAAGCAGAACCAAAGTAATCGATGTAGTTCTTCAAATCACTAAACTGACTGCAGTGGGCGGGCACATTGCCCGTAGAACCGATGGCCGTTGGGGCGGAAAGGTTCTCGAGTGGCGGCCACGTACCGGAAGGTACAGCAAGGTGGTCTGATGACCTGGTGAAGGTCGCAAGAGTCCGCTGGATGCGGGTGACGCAGGACCGGTCATTATGGCAATCTTATATATTCAGCAGTGGACGTCTTTTGGCTGATATGATGATGATGAAACACGAGTTAGGACGCATGGTGACGGCAAGTAGAATGCATTTGTCACCACCCCAACTCCTCCCATGAGTGTCTCAAGTCGACTAAGGGTTTTCAACTTTTATTTGAAGAATAACGCTTACTTTCGGATAGTAATCTCTAATGTAGTCAACACTCTATAGTAATTTGACACTAGTACAGATGTAGTGAGAAATGACTTGCCTTCGGAAACGTTCGTCAACGTCATGCTGTTTCAGTCTATCTCACTGAGACTGACAGTAATAGCTGTCATGCTACTTCAGTCAGACTCGGTGACACTGCCTGAACAGCATGTGTTTACGAACGTTTCCGAAGGCAAGTAATTTCTCACTACACCTGTAGAGTAAGCGTTATTCTTCGGATAAAAGCTTGGTGAAATCCACCCTTAAGGATTTAAGTGTCATTGAACTGAACACACATATCTTATCTTACGAGTATACCTCTTTATAGTTGCCAATTTCTAAGATTGAACTTTTAACAGAGACTTTTAAATGAGCCTCATATATTAAATGGCGTTAAAACTATAAAAAAATGGCGAGTCTTACCCTCATATTAATAAGGTTTAATCTATGGATCATAATTATTTTCGTTGTCTTGTTTCATACCATTCTGTCACGCTTCTAGTTGCTGTTTCGACTCTGTATATAAAAAAAATCCGGTGCACCTGTATTTCTTTTTCACGCTAGATTTTAATCTATACATCAAAAATTAGAAACAAATCAATTATCTCATACAAAAATCACAACTGTGTCACGTTTTTAGGGACACATAATAAGATAACGAAAAGAATTTTGACCCCTATACTGCCGTGCTAACTCAAAAAGACGCATCTCTCATAGTTGTTCTATGGGAGATGCGTCCTTTTTAGTTAGCACGGCAGTATAACTGTCAAAAGTTCATTCTCAGAAATCGGCAACTATAGTTCCCCAGACAGTATGGCGCCAACTGGTATCTGTATAACTGGATCAAAACGGCCTTTCCTCCAAGGTTACTATGCTACTACAATGCTCGGGCAATGACATAATAATACATGTGTGTACTTTGCACAGTGTAGGTAGCGAAAATAGATCCACGTATACGTAGGCTTGTAGGCTTATGATGGTACCGCGACTAAAGATGCATTCAGACCAAACGAGCATTCGCTATTCTATCCCCCCACTCTACGAAATTCGATCGTTACACAAAACGATTCATTGATTTCGTAGAGCGGGGGATAGAATAGCGAATTCTCGTTTCGTCTGAATGCACCTTAAGAATCGTTTGCCGTCGTTGCGAAGTACGACAGTGACGCGTAGCACGATAAATGAATAAAACGGTACCATCATATTATAAGATCCATAAGCCATCTGTTGGTTAGTAGAAATAAAAAAAGTACTTAAAGAATGTAGAAGTAAGTACTTATGGGTGAGTTTCTATAGCATTTGACGTCTTTAAGACATGTCAGCCTACGTAGCCTAGTTGGTAGTGACCCTGCCTACGAAGCTGGAGGTTCCGGGTTCGAATCCTGGCGAGGGCATTATTTGTGTATTTATTTATCACAAATATTTGTTCCTTGGTCATGGCTGTCTATGTATATAAGTTTCTATATGTATCTATCTACGATATATATCGTCGCCTGGTACCTGCATCTCAAGACTTAATTGAGCTTACCGTGGGATTAGGTCGATTTGTGTAAGATGTCCCAAGATATTTATTTATTTATTTATTATATCGTGAACCACGCCACGTTGGCATATACCTATTATACGTTTTTACATTCACACTAAATATCAATATTGTTAACTAAAAATGTATGTGAAGTCAAGGTTTATGTTTTTCTTTATATCCTGCATTCTTAATTCATAAATTGAGCATGCATTTCTGCAGCTAATGTAATAATTTATAAAGTGTATTTTTATCCGGTTTAATCATCGTCAAATAAACTACATTTTTCGTTAATTTACAGACTACATTAAAATTTATTATCATTATGTATGAGAGGTGTTAAACTTGCCTTCGAATGTTAAAAATCATTTTTCGACCACTCCAAAAAAATTAAATTGAAGTCGGTTTAAGTCAGTTTTTTATTTTATTTTTAATTTGGTGATTATTGCTAACAAGAAATACCAATAAAAACCTTCCTATTAATATCTTCTACGATGCTAAAAGATAAATAATTAAGTATACTACCTACAATAAGTATATTAGGTTGCAAACACTAGAAATGACAAATATACAAACATCGGTATCTCTATAGATATTTGTCAAGCCAAGTAAACAGCTTCAAAACTAAACAAATGCAATCCACACCACAGTAGGTAGCTTACTAATACAATCGTCGCTGTTTTCTACTGCAATAAATTCATGGGAATTTAACCTTTCTATCGCTTGGCATACGGGTGTTTTTACTATGAAATGTATAGCGAAGATACGAGGTTGTGTAAGTATAGCTGCGATATGACCTCTCAGAATTATCGCCATTGCATCAACTCGTCAAATATCTCATAAGTACTGGTCTCACCGCGAGCTACTAAGCTATGAACTATAGGATATATATAAACACTAACAAAAGATACGCACTCCCGTGTAAAAAAAAGACACGGCGATGCTCGCCCGGCGGTGATAGCTGATAGCTGATAGCTGGGCGAGTATCGCCGTGTCTTTTTTATTTTCACGGGAGTGCATATCTTTTGTTCGTGTTTATAGCCGATAGGTTATAGCTTAGTAGCTCGCGGTGAGACCAATGCCTTACGACCTGAGGAAAATGTGAGTAAATAAATGCTAGTTATTTCAATATAACCCCATTTGTAAACTATTGTACCTATGCCGCGAATTTCATAAAATGATTATCTAGATAGCTCATCTTTAAGGCTAGCCGTTATAACCACAAATTGTTGTTTTACTTTAAAAGAGACTTATCTTTTATGACTAACATAGGCGTATATGACTTTTCCGTTAAACATTTATTTATTGAGTTTGCTGGAGTATCGCTTCACACGATTAAGCTTCAGGCTGTTCAAATGTAATTTGTTCTTGATGAGTAATAATTTCCTTTATATGATGATTATATCCGTTCTTTGAGGATTTAGTATGGGGAGACGGTATCGCTATAACTTTCCTAACAAAACATTCTGCCAATTTCCGAGGGGGACGAGGTAGCACACATGTAAACGATCTAACTACAAATGCATTTCTTCTTCTCGTTACTACTCACGCACACTTAAACAATACCACAACACTAAGTTAAATTATCACACTAATACAGTAAAATTTCTATGCGTACACAATTTCAAACTATCGACGTAGGTGTAATCGAACCGATTAATATGGCTTTCAAGTGTCTGAAGATTATCGTATCGATATATTTTTCTAAACGTGATAGATTGACGTGCACCTTGGTACTATATATTGTTGTTTTGAGTATTTAAATAAAAGTAAACAGACAAATAGTAACAGTTATTAATTAATCAACCAATTTTAATACAAAACCGCCTGAATGTCTTGCCATTAACTTACTTCAATTGATTATGTTTTCGTTTATCGCGATCTTTGACTACGAAGGCTGTAACTGTAAGGAAAGTCTCGGTCAATCACGTGCATTTCGAAATCCGTAAATCAATTATAATATTTAATAAATAATATTAATTAGCGGTTGTGAAAGAAAACAATGTATGTCCATACGAGTGTACATACGAGTATTATTTATTTTGTTGTAGTAAGAAAGTTTTAGTTAGCTGGGGTAAAACTCACTGAGGCTTAATTGTGAATACTCGTAAGGATACAATTTGAATACAAGTGCGTAGGTACAAGGTGCGTAGGTGCGTATACATACAAGTTTTTGCAATAAGGCCGGTGATATTGATATTCCTTAGTGATATTTTAGTAAGTACCTAAATACAATTTATAATATAAGTCCAACTAGCGTTAAGTAGCACTTGTAAAAATGAAGTTATTGAATTCGATAAGACTGTGTTTTTATTTACTTACTGTGAGACCACTAATATACGTAAACACAAGTGTCCGTATCTCGACATTTTATACCTACTCTCGACATTGTGTCATAAAGAGTAACGTTCACATCACTATGTATTTTCGCGCGTAATACGTATTCCAAATAAGCGCAATAAATATTCAACCTTATTGGCTTACATATAAGCTTAACATTAGACCAAGGCAGAGTCTTCTGTCTTACTTGATTCACTAAGTCTGATATTTCCTACAAAATTTAAAGATGGGTAGACCTTATTAACCTTAAATACGAGAATACAATAAATGTCAAACTTTCTCCATCAGTTAAAAATGAAAATACGAATTGTGTGCGATATTTTTGAAACCGATTCTGCTATCGATTCCCTGGTACTTGATTTTCTTGAACAATTTTATGTAATAAAATGTTGTAATATAAACAAATAAAGGCAAGATATGAAAGGGTATCGCATATTTTGTATACATGATGTATTTGAACGAGTTTTGAATTCATACATAGCACATACAGGCCTTTTGACGGAGCTTGTTACGGGTACATAACGATTACAAGACTGCGAAGAATCGATTAATGAAATAGTTTTTATAAACAGGTTTGGTCAATGTACAAATTCTTGGTCAAAGTCTTTGGCAGAGGGGAAACGATATGAAGCCGACTCCATTACTAAATCCTCAAAGTATCCGTTATGTACGTTATGAGCAATCTCTCGGTAAATTCTGTCGTCTTTACCTATAGATTTTGAATTGAATTCATGTAGGTACTTTTACATATTATATACGAGTATGTGTATGTTATTCAACCGTGACACACAGTGTATATGTTTAATAATTATACACCGTGTGCCTATTTTTAATTTAATTCGTATACACGTTGCTCGCGAGCATTCCGAAAGATTTTAATGCTGTATATCATCCTATAATCCTTATTCCAATTTAATTGCGATATTTAATAAAATAATTATAATTATTTTGGAAATGGCATAGAGTAATCTTTTAAAATGTCATTCGTAGATAATAACTTAATGTGGCATTTATCAAATATCATATTAAACTATTTACATGTGCAAAAACGCCAGGGGTTATTAAGGTTACCAGATTTTGTTTTGAGATATACCTACAGTATTACGAGTATGTAGGGTTAAAGGGTGAAAAAATCAAGTACACCCAGTAATAATACAGGGTACCTTTGGTTTAGTATGTACTTAGTATTTTAGCATACTTTAAGCGTCATAGATCAGAAAGTACATACTATAGAAGCAAAATACAGTACAATACTTTTAAATAATATAAATTACAGCACGTCTGGCAACCCTAGTTGTAATCAAATCTCAATCAGTTTTTTACATTTTTTCTTTTCGTGCATAGTAAAACATGCAAATGTCACCGTGGCATTTACTAAGTTTCTAGAATTAAAAAACAAGAAGAAGATTAATTGAGGATGTGCATATTCTAATGAAGTTTATAATATAAATATATCTTGCCCACTTCAAAGAGTGACAATATTATTTTGCTCGCCATAATTATGACGACTTCTCGAATTAGATGAATTACCCTGTTTACTGACCTACAGGGTGTAACAAAAATAGGGGTGATCCGTTTAGGAGACCATTCAGTAAGTAAGATATTCTGATAACAAAAAAAAAACAAACAAAAAAACATTTTATGGCCCATTTCAATTCAATTCAATTCAATTCATTTATTTCTCGACCAACAGGGATCATTCACATTATTATTAAATTACATTATTACACTATTAAATTACATGTACGTATATATATTATTACATTTATTACATTTTCATATCTTGATTACATTAATTACAACTAACAATACAATTACAACACAATACAAAATTTATTTACATTTGGGCGACTAAATACAAAAACAATTATTCTTGCGACATGTAATTAATACACGCAATATAATCCGTTTCCATAGTTTTATTCCGCGACAGGTAATGTATATTTTAAAGATACCATGCTAGTATCCATAACGCACAATTATAACGCCCCATGGCACACTTTTTAGAACAAGAAATCAAAGCTAAATAGTTCTACACGATATGACTATAGCAGCTATACAGGTCTAATACGGACGAAGCTCTTAACGGGTGTTAGTTTAGGGCATAATTACATTTAACATTTAGATAACTTTAACTGAAAATTAGAGCAAAAAATTATCCATACAAAATAATTTGGCGCGCAATGTAGAGCAACACACTCAAGTTAAACGCTCGTCGACAGCTAATTTCAAAAGCAGCTATGCTATTCTCTTATTTACACATTCGACGCTGCGTTCGTCAACGAGCTCGACGACGAGACAGCCTTCACTTCGACGTAGAGCGCAGCGCTGCGAAAAACGGTATTCACTAACATAGAACAGCTTGTCGTCGAACTGTAGGCGGTAACTCTCGACGCAGTGTAGTTCCAGCTCACGCCGCTTTCGTCGCCGAGCGCTAGTGTCGTTTAAAGTGCATTAGTGAATACCATTTTTAGGCTCGACGCTGCCGCGGCGTTGACACAGCGCTGTTAACAAGGCGGTTTCCTTAGTGAATAACACTGCAGATGACATAACTGCCATATCAATATTAACAAATGTTCGTAGCTACATTGCTGCTCTGAAATTCTGAAAAAAATATTTGTGGGGTCATAATTAAGTGTAACTTTAGAAAAATCTCGTTATCCATGATTACATTGATGAATTCCATGCCTGGTTTCATTTATCGCCCGTATTAGATTTACACGCGGTTTAATAATAATAATGTATTTAATACATTACAGTTTTGTATGCGAATGATAATTAAGAATCATACCTCCAATAGTCGTAAAATATTAACTACCTAGTAATTTAAGTCTACATATTATTTGTTCGTACACAAATCGTGATCATCTTGAGTTTATAAATTGTATGATCCAATGTCAGACAGTCTTAACTATACTGGGTATTCGCTGTAAAAGTCGTAAATTTAACTGTAGACTCTTCAAACTGAGCAATAAATTGTTTAATGTCTTTTAAAAATGGTATTTATAATGAAAACTACCTATGAGTATGCGCGTCGAATAGTACCTAATTAGTTACTATTTTAAAATTTACTTCAATTACAATTTGTTACAATAAATTAGGTTACGTGTAATTGTAAGGTAGTTAGTTCTGAATATCTATTTGTACCGTAAACCGTTGTACCGAAAATTACACATCCAAATCTGTAGAGTACAATAAAGAAAAATAACAATTAGATAAAAGTATAATTTATAATAATTTGCTCATAATTATAATAATATAATATTTCAGCCTATATAATGTCCCACTGCTGGGCACAGGCCTCCTCTCATATATGAGAGGGATTGGGCTATAGTCCCCACGCTGGCCCTAAGCGGGTTGGGAACTTCACATACACCTTTGAATTTCTTCACTGATGTACTATGCAGGTTTCCTCACGATGTTTTCCTTCACCGAAAGCGAATGGTAAATATCATCTGATATTCCGTACATAAGTTTCGGAAAAACTCATTGGTACGAGCCAGGATTTGAACCCACGACCTCCGGAATGAAAGTCAAACTTCTAAACCACTGAGCCACCACCGCTTGCTCATAATTAGAATACAATATCAGATTATAATCATTTATTATTGATGATACACGATATGGAAACCACTGCTCATCGAAATACAATGTGATCATATGATTCAAACATACAGAATGATCACATAACAAAAATTATAGCTGACACTAGCAATTAAAATTCATATTCATACACGAATATTGCACGTCACAGACATAAGCACCATCATTTTATTACCATCACTTTTTACTTCCTACAATCGTAAAAGTGAATGCTTACAGCTATTAACTGAAGATTCAATGTATAATGACATTCAAATGAATAATAACATATTTAGAAAACTTTTTATAATGTTACTTCAATGACTATTAGGCCGGTTAGGCTTATTATTATTTGAGTGAAATTCCTCACATTATGATAATTGGATTTACTGTTATGTTCTGTTATGTTACATTTGTTATGTTTTGAAAAATACTCAAACAGAAAGATGGCGGATACATTATACATGAAGATTCAAGACATGTTTACGACGAACTGGACTCCTTTTTATCAGGATGGCCAGAGATTGCTCAGGACAGGGAGAATTGGAAAAGTTGCGGGGGAGGCCTTTGTCCAGTAGTAGGACACTACAGGCTCAAAATAATAATTAATAATAATAATTCCTATAGCAAAGTGAAAAAATTTGCTCCTAAATAAACATTGTGTAAAACAACTACAAAAATGTTATATGTATAGGTAATAAAACCTAAAAAAAGGTTTCACAACTAGTTTTGTCTCTTGACAACTATTTTGTCATAAAGTAAGTGTTAATGTTGTTGTTAAAGTAAATTGTTCAATGTTAAGGAAATAATAAAAAATATAATATATTAAGTCAATTGTTCAATAACTGTTACATTTATAATGAAATCTTAACATTATATATTATGGTGGTACACAATTATACTTGTAATAATATGTTTTTTGTTTCAAAACTACATTAAAGGTCAAACCCTGAACCTTTTACAAGCCCATGGAAATAAAATAAATGAACAGCCAAACGCCTAAAAAAGAACATAAACGTATCCGCCATTTAAACAAATGCCGGGTCATAAAGTCATCACCAGAGTTTACGCATATGACTGATTACATCGCCCATCACTTGTTAGGCAACGCAGCAAAATGTACCGTCACCATGCGGATGGTCTACAAGTTCTACAACCTTTCTGTTTAATTATCACTGATTACGATGTTTACAAGTTACGAGGAAGATGAAGCATATAGCTACTTACTACTTTGGATGTGAAGGGCCTTATAGATTGTATTGCTTAATATATATCACATATAAACGAAGTCTCGCGGCGCCTAAACGACACTTCTGGTTACTAGGGAGTAATAATACTAATATGTAATTTAAATATTAAGGGCATCATAATATATATTTTAAGTTGTACTGGTTGATAAAGTATAATATTTCGAAGCCTTGCCTTTTTATCAAAAAATCTGATTTATTGGTAGAGCAAGTTTACAAATGATATTCATAAAACTTGGAATTCTTGGATAGTGTAGGTACGAGCATAAATCAAGATGTACAGTCAATCAATAGGAATCCTAGGCCTTTAGAGAACTCTGTCAAAGTTACTTCATACATCATATTGTTATCATAAAAATCTCTTACTACTTGTCATTTTGATATTGTTGCGAAGTTGGGGTTGCAATTGATTGATTGTACTTAATATTTTAAATTATATCACAAGGGCCACCCGGCGTACCGTAAAACGATACTTCACCGTTTTAAAATCATAGTGAAAATGAAATTAAAGTCTCCACAATCGTTAAACCAAGTCGTGGGCTCATTTCCGAGTAAACTGGGGTCGGGTCGGGTCGCAGGCAATTCTGCCTGCGGTTTCTATACCGAATGTTATATGGCCGTGTATTCTAAAATTCAGTTTTCAATCTTAGTCCTTTCAGATAAGGCATAAGCTCATTTTATGATGTGTGGGCTGAGTTTGTTTCAATAATTGATGTCGAAATTTATTGGTGGTGAATCGTTTTGAATGGAATTATGAAACCTTGACGAAACCTGGGAGCTTCCTAATATTCATTGGTTTGGTAAATCATAAATCATTTTGTTTTAGTATGTTGGCGGTTCACGAAAGTGATAGACAATGTCAAACTTCCAGACCGTAGTACAATCGTCATCAGATGTATCGAAGCGGCTAGGATGCCCACAAATATCTGAGCTGACCTCTATTGTCATGTCGTTAGAGTCCATTTTCAGATATTTTGAGTACCCTAGCCGATTTGGTATATCTGATAGCGAAATCACGCACGTAATTAAAACCAAACTGTAATCGGGATTTAACCCTTTGACCATTTGACAGCTCTGTTAAAGTATTCAATTTACGTAGTTGTAAATTGATTTGGTTTTGCTTTTTATATGACGGCAAATATGTTGCCAATACCCATTAAAGGGTTAAATCAATGTCGTGGGGCATTATTACACAAATCGACTAAGACCCACGGTAATCTCAATCAAGGCTTGTGTTACGTGTAGACTACTAAACTAAACAACAATATACATAATAGATACGTACATACGTACCTACATGTAACTTCAATACATAAAAAGCCGGCATGACTTAAGTCGTAAGGCCCAATGTACATTACAAATATTACAATGAACATTCCACTTCAATTAAATCTAAAGCTTTCATAAACTTCATTATGTTGCATTTGCTTAACGAAGTTCACCACTATTCCAAAATACGCAAGGTTCAAAATAAGATTTAAAGCAAATATCACTATATACTATTTGCAGAAATTTTGTGATAAATACGCAAAGATATACCATCATCGAGATTCGAACCCTGGACTACCTGCTTCATAGGCAAGTACACTTTCATTTACCAGCTATGACGTCTCCAAAAATAAGAGAGGAATTCAGACCATGCCCCATTTTAAAGCTTAAAGCAATAGTGAATTAAGAGAAGACTCATTATTCCATTGTTACGTAACGGATTCATGAGTCGTTCCCTTAATTGCAGTGTGCGTCTGCGCAGTTGTGTCGCAAGAGCAATTGGAGACGCGGGATGAAACTTTCGATCTCACTAATTTACCTAGGGAACATACCCATACTACGTGACCCTTTTTGAAGCGTTTTTTTATTTAAAAAATATCGAAGTTTACCAACGCCGTTGTCAGCTTTTGAGGCTAATGCCTAAACCACTCCGGTAATAAAAAACAAATAAAGAAAATTATAAAACAATTGGAGTTATTTCCCGAAATATATTATGTTGAATTAATTTCTAAAAAAAATCCCTTATTCTGCTTTCCAAAACCGCTCTGATAGCGGAAATGCACTGATTATTTTGGCCACCCTATATACTTTCTCAAAAGTCACATTTATGTACAGTTGACATAAAATGTGGTCTTCCGCTTTTTGACTTTTGTACCATTTTTTGTTGACTGTACGACCTGGATTAGTACCGAATCTGCGATCAGCCTAATACAACCAACTTTTTAAGCAAGCAATTATTTATGGCTTAATTCTTATCCATCCATTGTCTATTATAAGCCCATAAATTAAACAGCCGACCAGTATATCAAGTTTCACATAATGCTGCAGAATTAAGAAACAAGAAATAAATCTTCGACTTTTTGTGTGAGGAATAATTAATGATACACAAGATAAGGCATTTAATTTCCATCGCTTGCACAGGTCTAAAAATATTATGTTTGACCTCGATTTTGCTTGTAAATGTATGGAATAGGAGTTCTTACTTATATCGGTTTGTGGAGGTGATTTTTTCGGTATAGTTTAGTTTAATGCATGCAAGGTTGGGATGTTTTGTTAAATGCTATATATTATCCGTTAAAGCAGTGACCTTTCGCGCTAGTTTTTCCATTGTTGTTAATCTTTAAAGCATTAAGGTATTAGTACACAAAATTAGCACAATAGAATTACAATAAATAATTTAATTTTGTATTAAGCAATCACGTTTGTCAGTTAAAATATAAATCAAGTTTTGCTTGAATTGGATGTAAACGAGCAGACGGATCGCGAAATGGTTTTTTTTTCAGTCCACTGTGGCAAACAATCATGCGGTGGATAATATACGCCTGCAAAACCACGCGACACGAATGAGTGACGTATCAAAAGTCAAAACAGGAGGATGTCGCTGTATCAATGAAAAATGGTTATCGACGATTATTATTTCCGTGGATTCACGTTTAACCTTGCTGCGATTTTTTTAACTTGAGCCAAACTGTTTTTTTTTTATGTTGGCACAACAAAGTGGCTCCACTCCACCTGATCGTAAGTGAAAAGTAGAGCCCAAATCGCGGCGGCAACGAACAGGACTGTAAATTTTGAGCGTTTTTTCCAAGCGAGTTTTTCAAGACAGATAATCTTTTTTTACCCAATCGATCATCGAAAACTATTTAAGTCAAGTTTAGTTATTAGTTCCTATATGTGATCGAGTGCTTGTTTTAAGTGATACTTCATGTACCGAAGCCTATGTAAACACATTGTGACCTTCACTTTTTTCTGTCGTTGTAACATGAGGATGCTTAGCCAAGTTGCCAATCTCTAACGCTTATACTCTGTTTGGTTTGGTATTTAAAAAAAGGTAAACAATCTAGCAGTATCTTTTTATTGAAAAATGCATATAAAAATCCAAACTAGGTACTTAATGAATCAAAAACAATGTAAATCACTGTATTTCCTTGTTATATTATGTATATTTGCAAAAACTTATTTTCTACTCGTAGTTTTCAATAAAAAGATACTGAAAGATTGTTTACCTTTTTTTAAACACCAAACCAAACAGAGTATAGTAGCGTATCGTAGTTTTCCCTCTCTGTCCTATCCTATTAGTGCGACAAAGACAGTTTGCGACATTGACGATTAAGCGTTAGCGATTGGCAACTTGACTAAGCATGCTGAACTCAAGCAATCGTGACCAAGCCTTTTTTAGCGTTTTAAGTCAAGGTACTGCAATGTTTCTATTGTGACATAAGTACTAAGCTGAGAAAATATATTGCCGTGTGAAATATTTGTTGCCTTGGCAGTGGGTGGAGCCAATCGGTAATTTTTATTAATAACCTTTTTGACCGGTATTTTTAGATGAATTGACAAGTTATGATGAGCAAAAGGTCAAATATGTATCACCGGTAGTTTACCTTGAATGTATTATTAATTTGTCAATCAAAATACTGTCTAACAATTATTATTTTTACAATTTGATTACTATAATAATAATAACAACTTTTATTTCGGACGTAGTCCATATAACTAACTACTACATATTTAAAAATAAATAATACTAATTAATAAAATAATACTATATCTAAGAAGTGTGGAGCTTAGTCCATCTCTGCAGTAGAGGAGAGTCCCACCTATCTACTAACGCCTTCAGGATGCTGTTGGAACTGCCTCGCCAACGGTTTAATAAGGAGGCACATCGCTTTCTCATGATTGCGTCGAACCCATCTACTTGCGCCTCCGCAAACATTCCCGAGGCGCTGCAGTAGCGAGGCAGACCCATCAACATCCTGTAGGCATTATTATATTGTACTCGTAGGTCGCTGTACGCTCGCTGCGTAAAGCTACCCTGTGGGGTAGCTTTACGCAGCGAGCGTACAGCGACAAGTGTAAAAAGTTTGGCAGTATGCTTTGAATAACGTTACCTTTACTGGAACTGTACAACGAGCAAACCTGCGGCATAGCATATTGCAACGAACGGCCAGCGCCCTACGCTCTCTTTCTATGTCAATATTATCGCTGAGGTCTTCCGTCACCCAATGTCCTAAATATTTAAATTTTTCTTCTCTGGGTAGAGGTGTGTTATATAATGATATGTCAGGCAGATCGATGTAGGTCTTGGATTTTGGTTTAAAAACCATTACCTCACTCTTTTTAACATTATATTTAAGCCCATGATTCTCAGCGTATTTTTGACATATAAATATAAGTCTCTGTAATGCTCTAATTGAAGGGCTTAGCAGCACCATATCATCAGCGTAGTTCAAATTATTTATGCATACTCCACCTATATGACATCCGATCTTAGTGCTGCTAAGCTCTTCGATCAGACTATTTATGAAAATAGTGAACAGTCTGGGGGAGGTTAGGCCTCCCTGCCTTACACCGCATTGCAACCTGTACTCCTCGGAGAACGTCCCCCCCCATCTGACCTGGTTTTTCTGGTTGCTATACCAGTATTCCAATATCGCTATTATCTCAGATGGCAGAGTCGTATCTCTCTTTAGTTTATCCCACAACAGATTATACGATACCAGATCAAAAGCTTTTGATAAATCTAAGAATGCAGCAAATACGGGTGTTTTTCTGGTCGTATAGTACTGTACAGCCTGCTTGAGGCAAAGAATAGCACTTTCCGTGGACAAACCTGGCCTAAACCCAAATTGCGCATCGTTGAGGGATGAGTGCTTTTCTATTTGCCTATCAAGCAGACCGTCCAGTACCTTAGCTATAACAGATGCCAGCGATATAGGTCTGTAGTTGGATAAGCTAGATGAATCCCCAGTTCTATCCTTGACTATCGGTACTACAATGGTATGCATTAGGTCGTCGGGCAAATAAGAGTGACTCAAACACAGGGAATAAAACATCGCCAAACATCTAGGCAGGTGGTCACCAGCGTACTTCAAGTGTTCGACGCTGAGATCGTCATGTCCTGGTGATTTTCCGCCATCCATGCCTTTGATAACATTCGATACATCTTTAGCCGTAAAGATAATGTTACATATCGGCGAGACATCCGATCCAGCACCGAAAACCTGCGACGCTGACCCTAGTGGAGATTCTAGTCTAAAGTGTCTCCGGAACAGGTTAGCAATATCAACAGGCACATGCACTCCCTCCACACTGGCCGGGAGACTAGGTCTATGGTCCAGCTTTTTGGTGTTCTTCCAGAATTTAACAAACTTTTAATTCGAATGATGCTGTGCGATTATACTAATCTTCCTTTATTTAAATGTTTATACTGACTACCAACATAAGACCCAAAAGATCTTATTAGTTATTAGTATCTAGATATTAACAATTTTCCATTCTTTATAGAATTATAAATTATAACTAATGTGAGTGACTCACACATATTTAATTTTTTTTTTAGTTGTCCATTCTATTCATTTTATTTTTTTATAATTACGTACGACCTACATACCTAACCTACTACTTATTATCGGACCCTTGGGGAAAACCATCGGTGCCTCTCTCCATATATTTCAGCAAACCTAAATAAATAATTTACCAATATCTTAATAAATCGCGAGTTATTTTGATTGAGAAAACACTTGACACAGACACTTACTTTTATTTTGAAGCACCCTGTCATAACTGATGGTCAACTTTCGGTACAGTTGGACACAAATCATTTAATTCAATTCAATAAAAATATTTCAATATTTTTTTAATTATTAATATGAATTCTCATATTTGGAAACGTTAATAGTACTAGGTTTAAGTATGTAGGGAATATTAATTATATTCAAACATAATTCTTGTTACTAAAATAAGCAACCATACTTATTTTTATATAATATTTAATTATATTTTTATTAAAAAATTATGATAAGTCATGCCTACTACCGCGAAAATCGAAATTCGTATATTTCGAGGATTTTTCTCTGACACTCAAACGAAGGCGTCATTAGAGTAAGAGAGACAAATCCTCGAAATTTACGAATTTCGTTTTTCGCGGTAGGGCCGCATATCGTCGATTGTAATATGAATTAATGTAACCACCAAAATGACGAAATTGAGTTAAGTTTACCGTTCGGCTGCAAATTTTCTGCTCTATCGAACAGTGTATATAAAATATTGATATCCAGAAAAAATGTCGAATACGTTAACAAAAACTCTGCCGTTTCATTAGGTTTCTATGTTTTTTATTAACGTATGTAAAGGATTAAAAAAATCATAGACAATATTTTCACGTAACTACGGATTTGTGAGTACAAAATATGTATTTCCTAATGTACTCACCATATTTTGAATTTGAGGGTAGGCAAACAAACAAGAGCTAAAATTGTAGAGCTGTAATTGAATATTATATTAAAAATATTAATTTACATAATTAAAATATAAAATCACTTACATGTGATATATAGTGCCTCATTTGCACCCACAGCTAGTTATCACCACATTTTTCACTAAAATCAGTGTCTCGCCCTAAGTTCAAAGGTCACTATCTACTCTAACACCCAAATATGGATCACTTGCTGAAGTTGGAGAAGAGCATAAACGACATGAAGGCCATGTTCACGACTCAAATGGCCTCTTTTGAAGACTCCATGGCCTCTCGTGGAATCCAGGAGCCTCCGACAGAGTATGGTGCCTTTAAAGAATTTATTTTAAAATCGGTGTCAGGTCTGCAGCTTCAGATGGAGGTTGTTTTGAGAACCTTGGAGGAGATGGAGACAAGATCCCGTTCAGGTATTCTTCTTCTGCATGGTGTGCCGGAGGTGAAGAGCGAGGTTACCAATGCCACAGTGACAGCCATGCTTCAGCAGACCTTGAAGGTGGAGGGCGTCTCTGAACACAGTTTTTTGGCTTGCTATCGCCTGGGGAGGACTTCCACACCAACCAAGCCGCGGCCCATTCTTCTTAAGTTCAATTGTCATAAGACAAGGAATACGGTCTGGGCTGCGAAAAAGTTGCTGAAGGGCTCGGGTCAGACTCTGTCGGAGTTCCTCACAAGCACCAGACATGCAGTTTTCATTGAAGCCCGTAAGCGTTACGGTGTTGGGCGCAGCTGGACCAGTGAAGGGCGGATTGTTGTGCAATGCCATGATGGCGTTCGCCGAAGAGTGGTCACGATGGCCGAGCTGGAGGCGTTGCCGGGGCCGGCGGGTACTGGGAACTCTGAAGATGCTGGAGAAGTTCCAATGCCAGCAGTGAAGTCTTCTGCGGCGGTGATACCCAGACCAGCGCGTCAAGCACGATTCAATGCGGGCTCCGGTGTCGGCAAGCGTTAGGAACTGTACTCGGGTGTGACCATAGTTCGTGGTTGTGTGACTGGTGTGTAGCACCGATTAGTTTAATTTTTTTTCTATTACGTCACATTTAATTGTCTTTTTAGCGGTAGGTTTAGCAATTATTGCAAGTTTTGTAGGGGTAGACATATTTAAATATCTTGAATATTTTATCAAACAATTATTGTCTACCCTATAATGCTCTGTGACACTGACATTGACATTTTGCCATTGCGTTAGCGTTTAGTTTCTGCACGTTAGAGGCGTATTTTTAAACTAAACTTGCTTAGTTGTTTATTTCATTTATTTTTTTTTTTGTTTAGCTGCCGGCGAGCAAATGAGGTGGTTTGACTTTTAAGCCATTTTTTATTTTATTTTTTTTTTACCATTATTTTAGTTTCGATTTATATTATTTTTATATTTTCGTGATTGTATAACTTAATTATATTATTTTATTATAAACTTTATCCATTGTATTGAACGGTGCAAATGTCAGACGTTTTGAATATCAGTTTGGACAGCGAGTTTTTTTCGCTATCTTCATCAAGTCTTTACGATTCTTTGAGTGATGCTTCAGATATGGCCGATCTGGGTGAACGCTTAAATACTACTTTTTATTCTTCGCATAAAAATTTCAATGTCGTTCACATTAATGCACAGAGTGTGCCGGCACACTACCCCGACCTACTCTCATCGTTCGGTACCAATAGCAATATTCACGCAATCCTTATTTCTGAGTCATGGTTAAAACCCTCTCTTCCTTCCACGCTCTATCCATTGCCTGGGTATTGTTTGATACGGAACGATAGAACTGGCACTAGTGACGGCGGTTCGGGAATGGCTAAAAGTAGCCTCGTGTGTCAGGTAGTCGCTCAGTCACCTTCAGTGTACTCTAACGCAGCTGAGTATCTTTTTGTAGAAGTTTGGCTGCATCACACTAAACTTCTTTAGGGTGTTTTTTATAGCCCTTCTTCGTCTGTGAATTATTTCGATTCCCTTCAGGATGTTTTGGTTGATTTATGCCCTCAGTTTGGCCATAGTATCATTATGGGCGATTTCAATACGTGTCTTCTCAAAAATGATCTTCGTTCCTCTAAGCTTAATTCACTTGTAACTTCTATTAACCTAAGCGTTTTACCCCTCAATGCTACACATTTTCCCCATAATGGCCCTCCTTCTTTATTAGACCTCATACTAACTTCTTCTCCGGACTTAGTCTCGTTTCATGGACAATTGAATGCAGCTGGTTTCTCAAACCATGATCTCGTCTACGCGGCATTTAAAATTCGTCCCCCAAAAAAGAAACATAAAATCGTGTTGCGACGCAATCTGCGGGATGTTGATATGCAGGCGCTTTATGCTGATTTGTCGACTGCGGACTGGCATGGCTTAGATAGTCTTGCAGATATTGACCTGAAGATCAAGGCTTTCAATGACATATTGCTTGCGGTTTTTGATACACACGCCCCTCTGAAACCAATGCGCGTCAAACATTATCCTGCACCGTGGCTTACGCCTGATATCAGGTTGCTTATGGCCAAGCGTGATCAGGCTCGCCTTAAGCATCGGCGAAATCCTTCGGACATGAATTATCAGAAGTATATATCTTTACGAAACCGCTGCAACAAAATCTGTAGAGAGGCGCGGCGACGTTACATCCACAATAACATTGAAGAATGTCCCCCCACTAAATTATGGAATTTTTTGAAGTCACTTGGGGTGGGCAAAACTCAGCTATCTTCTTCTAGTCTCCTTAACTTAAACGATATTAATAAACATTTCAGTGCATCACCGGTAATTCTAGATCCTACTCTTAAACATTCAACATTGTCATTTCTTGCCACTACTACACACCCTGACATAGCTCCTTTTGATTTTGGTTGTATTTCAGCGCAGGAGACGCTTTCATATCTCAAATCTATTAAAACGAAAGCCGTCGGTGACGATAACCTTAGCATAGACATGCTTATGCTTGTGGCTGACTACATCTCCCCAATCCTATCCAACATTATAAATTTTTCCATGTCCACGGGTATGTTTCCGACATCTTGGAAACTGGCCCATGTTATTCCTCTTCCTAAGACTCCAAGTCCTGCTACCTTCTCCCAGTATCGTCCTATCTCCATTCTCCCAGTTTTGTCCAAAATTATTGAGCATTATGTGCATCGTCGACTTCTTTCCCATCTCAATAGACATTCTTTATTTAACCCTCTTCAATCGGGATTTCGTCCAGGGCATAGCACAGTTACGGCTTTGGTTAAAGTCACCGACGACATTCGCTATAATATAGAGTGTAAAAAGCTCACAGTCTTGGTCCTGCTTGACTTCAGCAGCGCATTTAATACAGTAGATTTCGACATCCTCCTTGGTATTCTCCGCACTGTTAATATCTCACAAACCTCACTGTTGTGGTTTCGCAACTACCTCTGTGGCAGGCGCCAGCGTGTTAGAATCGATGATAAAATGTCCGACTGGTGTGAACTTTCCGCTGGAGTCCCTCAAGGTGGTGTGCTTTCACCACTTCTTTTTTCCGTTTTTATAAATGGTATCACTACGGCACTTAAATCATCATACCATCTTTACGCAGACGACCTACAGATTTATGCAGCGGCTAGTATTTATGACCTACCTTCATTAATTTGTCAAATTAATTCTGATCTGGAAGCTATACGGTGTTGGGCGTGTAAATTTGGTTTGAAAATTAATCCAAAAAAATCGCAGGCAATTGTTATTGGCAGTCCTTCCTTTATAGCCAGGCTCTCAGATTTGGTGGTACCTGACATTATTTTCGACGGAACTCCTATCCCCTTCTCCTCTACTGTTCGGAATTTGGGTATCACCATTGACCAGACGCTATCTTGGTCGCCTCATATTGCGGAGGTTAGTCAACGAATTTTTGGTTCTCTTCACTCACTTCGACGTTTGCAAAATTTCCTTCCTTTTCATACCAAACTTACTCTGGCTCAGTCTCTGTTGCTCCCTCTCCTTGACTATGGTGACGTTGCGTTTTTGGATCTCAGTGAAGAACTGCTCAATAAGCTGGAACGTTTACAAAATGTTTGTATTAGGTACATATTTGGTCTTCGCAAATATGATCACATTTCGAGCTTTCGGTCCCAACTTGGTTGGCTTCCGATCCGCCAGCGCAGAGATGTGCATGTCCTGTCGCTGCTATTCAATATACTTTTTAATCCCACCTCTCCACATTATCTTACTGAGAGGTTTAGCTATCTGGCAGTGGGTAGTGGTCACCGTTTGCGGTCAGGTAATAATCTCACGCTAGCTATACCTCCAAATAAGACGCAATCTTACGCCAGATCTTTCACGGTGCGCGCTGTAAAGCTGTGGAACAAGTTGTCATTACCTCTCAGACAGTCCCAGTCTGTGGCATCATTCAAAGCAAATTTGAAAAAGACGTGGCTCTCCAATCAACTTTGATGTTTTGTAATTTCGTTCATTACTCACATTTTTATAATAATCGTGGTATTATATATAATATTTATGTACGTTATTATGTATTCTATGTATTGTATAATAAAATTTATACGTGTATTCTATTAGTTTACGGATAGTGTAAGTTAATTCATATTTGTGCATCTTGTCAGTTTGTCTATCTAAATTTTTATAAGTATCCACTCAGTTTCTCAAAGGTTAGCTGGAAGAGATCCCTTATAGGGATAAGTTCGCCTTTGTACCTATATATCTGTATAATTGTGTTATAACTTGTTTGGTGTACAATAAAGTGATTTACTACTACTACTACTATTTTTATAAATGTCAATGCTGTAAGCGCTATCTGTATTGTATGGCTCATAAGCAATTCGGTTCTCAATTTGTGAGTTACACTAAATTACGACATCCACTTTTGATGATTTTCATTAAATTATTAACGTATCTCCAATTTTTTTCAAAAATATTTAACGTAAGCACCAGCCATTTCCTGAACTACAACTGCGATCGCATCATTTCAACAATAGGATAATTAACTAAAAAGATACAACATTCTTTACAAATGTCATATTCGTTTTTAGGCCCTCCTGAAAAATCGTCATTTGGTGGTTACATTAATTCATCTTACAACTGACGAATATTAATTTTATATTATTTTAAATATTATATTTTACTACCTTTGGTTGGCAAAGTGTAGAAATAAAAGTAAGTGTAGAAATAAAGTGCTTATAATCCGAGTGTAAAGAAACCTTTCCTAAAATTGCAAGATGCAATGAATGTTTTAAACATTATATCCAAAGGAAAATATGAAACTACATACATTTTGAAAACTTGTGCGATTTTCGCACATCGTCAAAAACTGCAATAATAGTACATTACATCAGAGGCCATCAGAGGGAATCCGTTTTCACGCCTACATACTTTCTTGCTAAGCGATTTGTGTAGTGCTATTCTCAAACATACAAAGAAATACAAAAACAAATAATGGCAATGTTGATAAAAAAAAAGTTACTTTGTAGGCCTAGGCCTGAAAAGTGTTATGAAATTCGATTTCCATCCCAGTGAGTTACTGCGCCCTAAAAGCGATACTTCCGAGTCTATTTTAAGGAAATTTTCATTGCATGTTTGAGAAAAGTATATAAACACTGTAAGTACAATTACACTGTCGATTAGTTTGTTATAATGTAGCTAAAGTAGTTAAGCTTTAATTCAAGAAACTAATCGATGTTTAGTTTGCCCTGTGGTGACGGCAGTAAGAATACATGTGTCACCACCCCAACTCTTCCCGTAGGTGGCGTAAGAGTCGCCTAAGGGATGGAAGTGTCACGGACTGATATAGGCTGATGACGTGATGTGATTAATATATTAAAAAACGTAAAAGTTTTTCCAACAAACTGTACTTGCACTGAAATTACGAAATTTATCGACATAAATGTGTTCAGCTGTTCACAATAACAGTCATCTCAGATTCTTCGACGGCCCGCGTATCGGTAAAATCTCCTTTTCGTATATTTTATTGCTTTTGCCACTTGTAATCATCTCCAGTTTCGTAAGCGACATGTATTGTTATAAGCTGTATTGATTACGATTTTTTAATCATACATTTCAATGTAGTTTATTATTTTAATGTTGTAACTTTGTAACAGAATATTGCAATTACCTATTAACGAGGGCCAGATTTATATTTTTACTGTACGGTACAGCGGTACACCTCGATTATCCGAACGCTGGCGATTTAATAGCGAATTTGTTACATTACAACACGCTCGATACCTACGAGACAATCTGTCGACCGCTTCTGATTGGTAAAAAGTATTAGGCATGTGGAAACACGTTTGTTTCAATATTTGTTGTTAGTCATAACTAAAAAAAAAACAATTTTGTGTATGTTTTTTTTTCCAAAATTGATATTTCGATTAAACTCAATTATGCATTGTTGCGTGTACAAGCCGAGCCAATGTTCATTGCGCCTAATAAGTATCCGATGATAGTGATAAGTGATAACTAATAAGAATTTCGAATGAAATGTAATCGATGTATTATTAAGGCATAATTAAGGAATTTATCAACCGACGAAAAAGGAAGAGGTTTTGAATTCGACTGTATGTTTTTTTTTATGTTCTTTACCTCGGAACTTCCGACTGGGTAAACCTATTTTGAGGATTATTTTTTTAATTAAAAGCTGATGAAAAATCAAGTCAACTGATTTCGATAATTCTTTTTTTAACCTACTTTAAACCAAACCGATAGTGCCTCGTTGGCACCAAGTCGGGATGATGGAATCTAGAAGAAATAGTTTGTAATCGGTATTTTTCAACCGACTTCATTAATTTTAAATTTCCACGTAAAGTAAGTACGTGTATGCGTCTTTCGAGCGCTGCAATACCACTGATCCAGACCGATTTTCGTCAAGGCGCTATGTATGTGCTTACGCGGTTTGAGACTCCCCTTTTTTTGCGTGGGGAAATGCGTCCTAATGAGGCTCTGATCTACCCACTAAAACGCCAAGGTCTGCCGCCAAGACGCTTTAAGGTGAGGTCACAGATACGCCTGAGCACACCTCCGCGACCTCGCAGCGGCTGTCCAGGGCTCTGGATCCAATTCTCCGAAAGGAACAATCCCTCCTTCCCTCCTCCTGCCTGAACGTAATAACCAAACAATACCCAATAGATGATTACTTATGTATTAGACCTCCTTGACCAGTCACATTTAAGCTGACCGTACTATATGAAGTCATAGGATACTATATTACCTAATTAACATACTTACGAAGGTCTGGTCTTTAGTTTATCAAACCAGAGTTCAAGGAAACGATTGTTTCACTAAACTTACTTGTCTGTCAAAATATATTGAGTAAGTTAAGTTATGGCTTGTTCGTCAAGGTAGAATGGTTTGATTTGTTTGATTTTACTTGGAAATCGATTTACAACTCATATACAATGGGTGCTTAGACAAGTTGCAAGTCGCTAACGCTTAATCGTCAATCGTAAACGAAAGGCAGCCAACTGTCTTTGTCGCATTAATATGAAACAGTGACAGAGAGGGAAAATTACGATACGCTACTAAGCGTTAGCGATTGGCAACTTGGCTAAGCATCCTGGACTTCAATTGGTAGTATAGCGAGCGTTTCAAGACTATGGGACATAAGAGAATAATAGGTAAATAAAATAAACAGGATATTACTGATAGAAGAGTTTATTGTACGAAGCCGGTTATTGTACAAATAAATACGTTGCTGGGATTCAAACCCGGAACTTCCAGCATCAGAGGCTGGACTATTAACAACTAAGAAATGAAACAACAATAAAATCACCGTCCACCGCAAAACCATAAACCAATAAAATAATGCTAGATGTTAAAATGGGTAAATAGGAATGACGGGGTAAATAGGAATGAAGAGTAAACTGGTCTACTAGCCCGGGACAAGCAGTCCAGTTTAGAAGAACACATATGAAACAATCTGCTGTTCTAAACTGGACTGTTTGCCCTGGACCTGCGACCATATATTATAACATGGACGTCTAACGCCAGCTCAAAAATGCCCCCAAAACCAATTGTTCAATTGTGCCCAGATGGGCAACACATAGCGTTTTTCGTGACACCGCGCATATTTCGGCGCAACATCTTTGACAAATGTTTATTGAACATCGCCAATCAAAACTTTGATTGACGAATCACAACTATTTTTAAATGGCGGTTTAAGTTTTTATAGGTTGACATTCAAATTCATTGCCGTGATGCATTGAACAGGGGGTGACACTTGTCAACTAAAATTCAGGACCGCTTTTGAAAGGCAATTTAGTATGGCGTGCGGCTTCCATGTTTTATTTCTTCGTAGTCCTGGACTAAAAGATCAGTTTACTCTTCATGTTTATTTACCCCATCATTCCTATTTACCCCGTTTCACGGTATTGAACGGTCTGTTTACATTGCTTGCAACTTCTGTTGACGGCGACTTTACATAACCCAGTGAATTAAGTTACGTTTACAAATGGCAGTTTTATCATAAACCACCAATATTACGAATTGTCGGCAAAGTGTGTCACGGCCGTGACATAGCGTCCGTCGAACCGGTCCGACTGGTCGCGCGATCTGTCGCACGATTTGTCGGCCAGAGTCATCTGATCAATGCATCGGTAAGGCGTTGGGAGTTACCAGGATATACTGATGCGGTACAATTTAAGGTTGCAGCTGCACTGACGCGGAGCGGTTCAAAATTGACCAATCACATTCTTCAAATTCGAATTCGAAACACTGTGATGCGGTCTCATTGGCCGAGCTCCCACTGCTCCGCTCCGCTCCGCGTCAGTGGAGCCGCACCCTTAGACCTCTAATAGTCGTCAGTTCCATAGGATAACTGTCTCACTGCCGTGACGGCAGTAAGAATACATTTGTCACCACCCCAACTCCGTTAACGACGTTACGACTAAGGGATTGAAGTGTCACTGACCATTCTACAAGATCGATGATGGGCAGCAGCGTCATCATAGTGGACACATTACTGCGATCGCCAATCCGCTTGCCCGGCGTGGTTATGGGCATTTACCTCCTTATGCGTCTATACGCATAGTTAGTAGGAGAGGCCTACGTCCAGCCGTGGACTGAGATAGGCTGTTGATGTAGTAATAATGATGACTGATATAAATAAAACATAATTATGAGATCCAACAAAGCATCGGTCATACAAGGAATAATCGATAAGCAATAATTTCCTTCAGACTATAATTATCCAATGCTTACACAACAATGCGTAAATCTATAGAGTATCGATTATTCACATTAATCGGTAATCGATATTGAACAAAGAGACAATGGGAATTGGTGTTTTTACGAATGTATGGACTGGGAAAACTTGGGAGCCATACAATGCATAGAACATGATTACTTCGCACCATACATTGTCGCGGCATACAGTGTGTATCTGAACGAAAGGCAACCCTTTTAGCCTGGCGTTGATCAAGTCTAATACAGTTTTTATTTATTTTCTTTTTTGCCGTTTCTCTTAAATAGTCTTGATATTTATGTATTAGACACAGCTCACGAACGTCTCGAGATGGTTCACAGTGTGGTTCCGCCCCGCTACCTCATTGTACATGTACATCTACATATCTATGTTTATTATTATAGTCATCAGCCTATAATAGTCCACTGCTGGACATAGGCCTCTCCTATTAACTATGCGTTTATAATACGCATTAGGAGGTAAATGCCCATAATCGCCACGGTTGGCGATCGCAGTAATGTGTTCAGTATGATGACGCTGCTGCCCATCATCATTTTTTTAAATCAAATAATGGTCAGTGACACTTCAATCCCTTAGTCGATTCTTACGACACCCGCAGGAGGAGTTGGGGTGGTGACAAATGTATTCTTACTGCCGTCACCACACGGCCAAGTGCTAATAGGTAAGGTGTCACCGGTGTCTATGCGATGCGTGATTAAATTTGTACGACCTAGAGCTACCGTGGAATAAATTATTTTGACCGTTTTTCTGCCTACTCATTTATTAAATTCACAATCCTGGTGGGTACTTAGTAGGTCAGAACGCTCAGATGGGACACTGGCGATATAACCAACTAAAAACATTAAACGGTAAAACAGGAAACAGGAATCATCATACCCGCAATTTTTTATATTGCACTTGTCACAACGCTGAACTCGAGTTCTTTCGTAACGCGGAAGACCGGGGTCATACCGCTGACCTCACGAATGGAAGACACTGCAGCCTCACAATTAAGATGCTCGTGATCTGCCATTTAAACTATTACGTTATTTATTAGGTATCTATTAGATTATGTATGGAAAATGTAAGGCTTCTTTGGAGATTTTTTCGGCACGATATTGATTCACCCCCTTATTTATAAATGTCTAAACATCCCCATATTATTTAATATGTTGTCCTTATTTGTCGCTTTGATAATAGTATTTGTTAGAAAGAGAAACATATTTTAACATTGGCTAAGTACTTACAAGTATACTGTTCATCCGTATAAAATAAAAAAAAATCGAAAAACTTGCATTATTTCGTAATCACACATTTTTAGAACACGATCTTCGTTTTATCACCAACTTAAAGCCCATAATCCTTGAGTTCACATTTCACATATATATTTAGTTAAAACTATTGTTATTTATTATCAGTGATCGGTTTTTTGGGCTCCCCCTAGCAGGATTTCGTATAAAAATGACGGGTGTGACTATAAAATTTTATTTAACACTATTGTATTATACAGGGTGTTTTTCTTCATATGCTATAACTTCCAGGGAAGCTTATTTAGGTTAAATATAATTAATTTCTCTAAGAAACTAGTGTTTTAACTCTTACTGTCATTGAGTTATTAAAGAAATAAGTTTAATGACTGAACAGGAGGGTGCAACCTTTATAACATTCTAATGTTACTAATTATGACATGTGCCGTCAGTCACCTCAGATTAACTTTTATTTTATTCTTAAGATTCTCTCACACTTACCATTTCATTTATTATGTATGAAAACAATAAAAAATATTTTTATCGAATTTTTCAAAAGCCGATATACCAGACAACTTCTATCAATATCCCAAGTAACCTGTCTAATTTAACGCAAATCGAAAAGAACACCCTGTACATACAAGAGCATATTTTATGAAACAGAAATATGGGAATATAATGAAAGTTTATTTTTCAAGTTACTATAGGAGACCCGCCGGGAGAATCCAAAAAACCGATCACTGTTTATTATAGTACCATTAAACTAAAAACGTGGAAACGTGGCAATGCTGCCAGTGTGATGGGGACCTTTGCACCCGGGGCTACACGGGGTGGGCTTTTTGATTAAAAATGTTGGTGCTTTTGTAATTTTCAAATTGTAAAATTGACTAAAATAAGTAAAAATATATCTGCGAAGGTGTTTCACGATATGTGTCAAAAACAAGTGTACCCTCTACCGTTACCTAATATAGCGAATGATTCCTGGGGTTACTATTTGATATATGACTTATATGAGTTGTGACATCAGTGTACCTACATATATCCAAGCGGACTTCCGACTCCACAATGTTTCCAATACATTTTTTCAATACTGTTTTATTACACACATTAATTTTAATTGCATTATTAATTAGACTTCCAAACTTCGGAAGTGAATGATCATGAATGAATCGTGATCCATTAGATACAAATACCAACACAGTTTCCCTCGTGAACCTTATATCAATAGACATAGGGTACATAAATAGTCAAGTAATTTTTGGCTAAGATGTTGTAATCAATTACAAGATTGGACACGTTTACTGTTGTTCTTCAAATTATTTAATTGTTATGTTAGTTTTGATTCCTTGACCTGATGATTCTTGAACTTTAACGTTTGAAAAATTCATTTCGTGGTTTAATTTGATCGTTTGTTCGGAAACGAGCAGAAAAAAAATGTTTTGGTGATAATTTGTAATCTGTAGGCTTTAGGATAAATAAATCCATACGACTGAAATATTAGTTAGGTACCAATTCTTTCGATTCCCACCTCGAACTTTGATGAACAGACATCGGAATACTGGTAGCATTTTTGAGCTGTCATAATGACTTCTCGACAGATTAGGTACCTACCTAATCTGTATACCTATACATAATCGGTAGTTGATAAACGAGAATTCCCTATGATAGCTCAAAAATAATACCAGAAATCCGATGTCTGTCTATGAATTACTTAGGTCTTTTTCTTCGGTACCTACGTGTATTATTATGACTGTAATATGTTTAATGTTTTGTGAACCTACGTCGAAAAAGGTTTATTTTTGTTGTATGTTTTCATACACTGCTAAAATTTACGTTACATGGATTATCTCATGTTACATCGTGTACACTCAACAAATTAGAAACCTAGTCCTCTTTAGAACCATGTCATAATGACAAGTAGTACAACATTTCTTACAACCTTATTTATGACGTCACTTCGATATAGTTCCTGAGTGGTCCAATTGGTTAACTTTACAATCGCCTTCGGACTAATGATTTTAAAACATAGCTTTCATTTTTACTGCCAAATCGGTAGGTATATTACGTTCCGTATATGTCATACAATTATTTGCCATATAACGAAGCATTGCTTGGAAGTTGAATGCCATACTGACTGAGCAACCTTAAAAGTGAAACAATTTAGGTAACTGATTTATCTTGCTGATGGCTTAAGTATCATAGTCGGTGGCCCTTCCTACGAAGCTGGATGTTCCACGTTCGAATCCCTGACAGGACATATCATAGAGTATTAGCACAAAAATATTTGATCCTCAATCATGGTCATCGCCTATTTTACTCTACTGCTTGACGTAGGCCTCTCCTATTAACTATGTGTATGCGTATATTTTTATTAGGAGGTAAATGCCCATAACCGCCACGTTGGGCAAGCGGATTAACGATCGCCGTAATGTGTCCACTATGCAGACCCTGCTGCCGATTGTCAATCTTTTATCAAAGAATGTCAGTGACACTTCAATCCCTTAGGGCCCGGCCACATGACCACGGTGCGGCGTCGTAAACGTAAAACGGCGCGGCGTCGTGGCATTGCACGTTATCGCACCGTGGGAAATTACGGCGCGGCGTCGTGGCATTGCACGTTATCGCACCGTCCGAAATTACGACGCGGCGCCGGGCAAATCCACGTTGTCGCGACGGGCAGTTTACGAGTAACGTTGCGGTGCCGTGTGGAGTAGATGCAAGGTGCGGTGTCACGTTGTACCACGACGCCGTACCTTCTCATACTTCTCCAAACATTTTTGCGATCAGTCTGCAATTCGACATGGATCCCATAACACGTATTCTGCTCTTGTTACTTATAAGAAGAAACATGAAGAAAAATCAAAGGAAAAGAAAATATTGGATAAATCCATATCTTTCTATTATGAATCATGATGGAAGTCATTTCATAAGGAAGTACAAGGCACTGTAAACAATGAAATGAAATGAAATGAAATGAAATGAAATGAAATGAATTTATTTGCGGAATATGGGTACATTTAGTTACAAGATACAATAGTGTTTTAGTTTCACCATATTCTGCTTAGATAAGCATGCAAATATATAAAAACAATTTTGTGGCTGAGGAGAATACACAAAATCTTTCCTTAAAACTAATCTTATTACTAACTAGCCTATAAACTAATTATTACTAAACTTAGCGTTTAAAAACTCTCTCACAGAATAAACGCAGAGCTCACATAGCCAAATGTGCAATTTCTTTTTGAATTGCGTTAAAGGAAGAGTTTTAATATCCCCTGGAATTTTATTAAATATTTTAACGCACATAAAATAAGGAGTTCTTGTAGTTTGTCTTAGGCGTGATTTAGGTAAAAACAAAAGGTTTTTTTGCCTTGACATCCGATCGTTATATGATTTTACATCACAATTTTTATTAAAATATTGTTGATTGAGTCGAACAAATACAGCAACCTCGTAAATATAAAGGGATGGTAGAGTCAGAAGCTTGTAACTTTTAAAAACTGGTTTGCATGAATCAAGGGGTTTCAGCGAGAATATTGCTCTAATGCATCTTTTTTGTTTTACAAAAGCTTTTGGCATGTCAGTCGAATTTCCCCATATAATCAAACCATACCTTAGATTCGACATAACATACCCATGGTATGCTACTAGTGCTGTCTCTTGCGATACCGTTTCGCGTAATCTCCGTAGTGGGAATGCAAATTTATTTAATTTCTTACAAATGTGCTCTACATGAGCCTTATGATCACCTAATTTATCCAAATAAATTCCCAAAAATTTTACATTGTCTTCCTGATTAACAGGGTCCCCTTTAAAATGTATATCTAATGTTTTGGACTTGCTTCTACGAGTAAGAAATTGTACTAGATTAGTTTTACTTATATTGATTGATAAATTGTTACTTTCCAGCCATTGTATCGTCTTGTGTAATGTTTGATTGATTTCTTGCTCGTAGTCATTGTCATTTGTGCATGGTATTACAATTGAAGTATCGTCTGCAAATAGTACCGCTGGGTTGGGCGTTACATTAGGAAGGTCGTTTATATAGAAACAGAATAACAATGGTGACAGTACTCCACCCTGCGGTACTCCGAAATTATTGGCGATATAGCCAGATTTGTAGCTGACTATTGTGTTCCCTTCCTGCCTGACGATTTCAGTACATTGGGTTCTTTGACTCAGATATGATTCTAGCCAGCGATGCACATTACCTCTCACACCATAAAGCTCCAACTTATCCAAAAGCTTTTTGTGTGACACTAGATCAAAAGCCCTGGACATATCTAGGAACAAAACGCTCACAGCTTGCCCTCTGTCTACACAATCGTACACATTTTTTAATAATGAGAAAGCAGCTGTCGATGTTGATTTATTTTTCCTAAAACCGTGCTGATTTTGATGTAAGAGGGAGTATTTATTTGCGAAGTTTGTGAGTCTCTCTGCCATGACTTTTTCTAGGATTTTCGAAAGAACAGGAATCAACGAGATTGGCCTAAAATTGCTAACATCATTTTTCTTGCCTTTTTTGTACAACGGTTTGATACTCGATTTTTTGAGGCTACTTGGAAATATGCCTTCTTCAATTGAAAGGTTAACAATGTAGGCTAGAGGTTCAGATATAGAAAGTGAGCAAAGTTTCAAGATTTTTGAACTTATTTCATCATAGCCAGATGAATTCGTATTTTTTAGGTTCATAATTATTTTATGTATTTCTAAAGGGGTTGTAGGATTGCAAAACATCGAGGCGGAATACCGATTTAAGCCTTCTACTGAAATTTTGTAGTTTTCATGGAAATTATTGGATACATTTACATAGTACTTATTAAAAAAACTTGCAATATCCTGTGGATTTGATATGACCTTACCGTTGTTCAAAATATTTTTAATGTGGCTAGATTGTTTAAAATTCCCAACATTTTTATTTATTAAATTCCATGTAGCACGACACGTATTTTTAGCTTTATGTACATACTTATGGTTGCTCACTTTCTGGGCAGATTTCACACATCGTTGTAATGTTTTTGTATATGATCTATATGCTGCCATATTCTCCACACTCGGATCAGAACGACATTTCAGATATAAGGAGCGCTTGCGTTTGGAACATTTTTTCAGACTTTTTGTGATCCATTTTGCTTTCACAGGTTTAGTGGAGATTACAGCTTTCACAATAGGGAAACAAAGAGAATGAAATAGCCTCAAGAGACCATGAAACTCATCAAAAGCACTGTTTGTATCAGTCTTATTGTAAATATCTTCGAAGCTTAAGTTTTCCATGCAGTTGGCAAATTTAGATAAATTTTCTGCACAATAGTCTCTCTTAAATACATGTATTTTTTTATGATTATATAATTTATTTGTACTTATATGTAAGGTCTGGGCGTTATGGTCCGACAATCCTAATTCAAATATTTGACTTTTAACTCTACGTATATTTGACAATATGTGATCTATACATGTCTGCGAAATACTAGTTAAGCGAGTGGGTTGGGTAATATGATTTACTAGATTATAATCTGTTAATAGTTGACTATAGGCTTTCGAGATTGGAGTATGTATTAGTGTATTTATATTAAAGTCCCCACATAATATAATATTTTTATTTTTATGTCTTCTCGAGATAGAGTCTAAAAAGTTGTCTAGTAAGTTCAGAAAGTTTCTTTCCTTGGACTGCGGGACTCTATACAAACACAAAATAATACTATTGATTGTCTTAATTTCGACTCCACAGCATTCGAAATCATTTTCAAGTGTATTTTCACTAAGATCTAGCTCTAAACAATCAATCCATGGGCGGACCAAAATGCATACACCACCTCTCCTGATATTAAGTCGTGAAAAATGACCGACTAGTTTAAAATTTGGTATCTGTAGATTTGTTTCAAGGCCGCTGGGAATAAATGTTTCTGTTAGACACAGAACATCAATATTAACACATTTTTTATTTAGATCAGCTAGCGCTAACTCTAGGATATCCGTTTTGTTTAAAGCTCCTGCTATGTTTTGGTGAAGGATCCCGAACGAGTTATAAAATTCCTACTATTTCTTCGGTTGTTCGAGGTATTTGAATTTTCAGGCACGGTAATGGGGATGTTAAGGTTACACGGAGGTTCCAAACTAGTCGAAAGTGGAGAATTTTCAGCACTCTTCACATTTTGTACATTTGTCTCGTTCTGGTGTTTAATATTAATCGATGAATCTAGTCGTGGTGATGAGGAGTCGACGTTTTCTTGGCTTGACGGCGGCAAAATGCGATCCTCATCCGTGGCAATGCAATCACTTACACAATTGGGAGACGTATTAAGCTCCGATAACAAACAGCTTTGTCCGTCGGGTACTGTTTTATAATTAAGACATAGACCTTCAGTGTAAGTATCTATGTGACCGATCGTTTTGCTTATTCCGTCGAATATTTTGTTGAACCCACGATTATTTACAACACCAGAGTGTTTTACGAACATATCAAAATCGTAGGACAATTCCAGGTTCGAATCATTTAAAAATGCATACTGGTATGTTTCCACATCAAGATACAAGAGGTTATTAAAAGTTTCCACTCTCCAATTATATAAATAGCTTATATTATTGCATTTATAAGTTGGTAGACAGATAACAAAGTTTGTGTGATCAAGTTTTTGTAGTGTTTCTCTTATATAAAACACAAGGTTTATATAGTTATTTGTTTTCTTAAAATCTTCTTCTCCGATGAGAATGACACAGTAGTCGGTCTTTGCTAAGTGTTCAGTTTTTTGTTGAATATCCCTCAGAAGTATATTTATTCCAACGTTAGGTGTTAACAAGTGACATACTTGAAATTCGTCTGATAATTTATTTTCAGATAGTTGGAATATTTTTTTGTTTTTGTTGCTACTGATAACAACAATTTTCCGTTTTAACTTTTTAATACTATCTTGCGTACATGTCGGAACAGATGATTTAATTTTTTTAGATTCCGATGTAATAGTTGTTTTCAGGCTATCCATGTTTGAGATCGGGTTGCGTAAGGGTGTACTTTGTGTTAATGCCCTATTTTTCCTAGTAGTGGGGGTAAATCTAGGGCTATTTAGATGTGCTCTAGAGTATAACTTTTTATTTCCTAATGGGGTTTTCGTGTCTCTATTGAGGATTTTTTTGTATGTGTTTATATTATTTTTACACATTTCAACTGTTTTAGTAAGTTCAGACACCTGAATGTTAAGCCGTGAAATCTCTTCATGCGCACTTTCCAACTCGATTCTCAAATTGCCTAATTCATTTTTAAGGCTCAAAATATCTGAGCTATCTAACGCTGTCATAATTGGAACGCTATGTGGTGAATGAGGGGTGTCGCTACCATACGTGGAAAACGATAAATCACCAATTATGCTAGGTGTTTGCTCCTCATGAGATAGTGATTGAGTAATTTTAGGTTTTCGTTTTGTCACATTGTCGACGAGTATACTAATTTCGTGGTCGAGCTTTGTATATTTTTCAGTATTGTCCATTGTTGTATTAACTGGCGGCGTACTATCTAGGTTTTCCAGGTCTAATTGATTATTTTCACAAGTGTGCATGGTGCACAGCAGTGGGCTCTTTGAACTTGTCATAATTTCAGCGAATGGAGCAGAGGAGACTGTTATTTGATCCACCGGTGTAGGGGAAACGGCTGATCCTATGTTTTGATCGCTCAACGATATGTGAGCACAGTCTCTATATAGAGTACAATTTAGAGAGCCTTCCGTGTCCTGCAGGGTTGAGTCCGTAGGTATTTCTGATACCGGCTGCTTATAGTCTTCGGAGGGTTCAGGAATAGCCACTGTACCTTCGGCATTCTGGTTCAGTAATGGCTTGGTTTTTATATCAAAGGTTGGCTCTTGTGTCGTTATTTCGGTTTTTTTACTCTTTCTTAAAGTTATGTTTGAGGTCTCGCCAGGGGATCCGGTCGATCCGCACGAGGATTTCATTTTTTGAGCGCAGGTTTTACATTTCCATGCATCTCTTTTTTGAGGTTCTAGGATGGCGTATAATTTTCCTGAGTAGCCTGCACAATCAAAGTGAAGTGTTGATTTGCATACTGTGCATAAAGCGGTTTTCCTTGGGTCTGCCGCCCGTTTACATTTAAAACACGATACCAGTGATGTACTACTACTTGATTTGGATGTAGTTTTATTTACAGATGCCATGATTGCAATTTGAAATAACTATAATATTCACCACTAGGTATTTTTGCGCCCTCCACCGGGGGTAGCAAAACTATAACTTATCCAATCGATGAGACAATAGTTCAGCTCTTCAGCTATCCGACACTAGATGGCGTTGTCATCAATCTTCGCTTCCTGAATTCTTAGTAAGCTTTATCGTTTATGCAACATTGGTATTAAAATGAGAATTCTGATATTTAAGACATAAAAAAAAAAAAAACAAAAAAAATTCCCTTGTGGTAGGATTTGAACGCACGACCAGTCCGTTTCTACTTGTTAGACAGCAGTCCGCTATCCTCTAGACCACCGTCGCTTACGACAAGCTGACAAAAATAGTCTTGTACTTGCTCGAGCTTAAAAGTCCAGTGGACGGGTATAACTTTAAAAGTTTTAGAAAATCACTCTACCCCCACTTCGAAAACTTCACTTTTTATTTGAATGTTTCTTTATTCTAACACAAAATAATAATATGTTCGATGGCAAAGTTGTTTAATAGAGTTATTTACTAAGAAACACTAATTCACTTCACTCAATTTTCGTTTTAGAGTCCTCGTAGAGTTTGTTATAAGTCTCACGGTATTAGGTCCATTTCTACGGGAAACGTTCATTTTGAAGCACGATAACAATGTTCCTGCATAATCACACTGTTTCTTAAGTTTTTATCATCAGCGGCACATTAAACTAACATTAAAACTATTTTTAAAAGCAAATAATACACAGACTCTATGTTTACGTGACGCGAGCGCCATCTCCTCCATCAATCTACTCGTGATCACAAGTTTTATGATTATTTTAGAATGTCTGTGTCAAGTTTTGAAGAACTCTTATGGAAAATATCACCTCGTTTAAAAAAGCAACACGTAATGCATCTACTCCACACGGCACCGCAACGTTAAACTGCCCGTCGCGACAACGTGGATTTGCCCGGCGCCGCGTCGTAATTTCGCACGGTGCGACAACGTGCAATGCCACGACGCCGCGCCGTAATTTCCCACGGTGCGATAACGTGCAATGCCACGACGCCGCGCCGTTTTACGTTTACGACGCCGCACCGTGGTCATGTGGCCGGGCCCTTAGTCGACTCTTACAACAACCGCAGGAAGAATTGGGTTTGGTGACAAATGTATACTTACTGCCCACACGGCCTCAGTCATGGCTATTTTATATTTATTTAAGTATTTACATAATATAAATCCTCGTTAGTAACCACAACACAAGACTTGTGCTTACTGTGGGACTAGGTCGATTTTTGTAAAAAATTCTATGATATTTACTTGCTGACCAAATTGGTGAAAACCTTCTTTAATGTCACAATGGACAAGTGCTTTCACAGAATAATCATATTTATGCAAGAGGCGGACGTTATAACATCTTTACACCTTCGGGTCAATTGAGGGCATGTGTGAAACACCATGCGTGCGCGCGGGTTATGTGCCACTTCAATATTTCTAAAGTACAACGTAACATCACCATCTTAAAATAAAACAAAATTGTTTCCCGCTGTCGTTATAATGTATACTTATGATATCCCATAAAACCACCTAAATAATTGGTCAGCCTGGAGGTTCCGGGTTCGAGTCCTGGCGAGGGCATTATTTGTGTATTTCATCATCATCAGCCTAGTATGTTAGTCCACTGCTGGACGTAGGCCTCTCCTATTAACTGTGCGTATAGACGCGTAGGTAAATGCCCATATTTGTGTATTTATGTATCACAAATATTTCTTCCTTGGTCATGGCTGTCTATATATTTAAGTATTTATATGTATCTGTCTATTATATAGTATATCATCGCCTGGTACCCACATCACGAGCCTTAATTGAGCTTAGCGTGGGACTAGATCGATTTGTGTCAAGATGTCCAAAAATATTTATTTATTATAGTCTAATACAGCAACTTATGGTCCACAATTTCAACTCCTAAATAAGCTCAAAAAGAAGATTGGGACTGACCCAATCTTCTTTTTGACTTTGACCACGTTTTTATTATTATTAATGAGGAGGTTGGGCAATACACCTATTTAAAGATAATTCGGTTAAGTTTTGGACCATTGTTGGGACTATAATTAGGTGGGTACCGTAACAGGTCATTAAAATTAGGTACACATCCTTGAATGCGGTTTGTTTGTCTTTTAATGTATAGTGATTCAATAGGAGCGTCCTCTAAGTCCCAATTGACTATTTGTATTTAAACTAGCTTCGCAGGCAAACTAAGACATCCCCCTTGAATCCCTCTATCTATTAAAAAAAGTGTTAAATCCGCTGCTTTGTTTTAAAGATTTATGGCGATACCTGCATATTTTGGTGCTCAGGAGTAGGGCTTGAAATACCGGTATTTTGTATAGACAATGTCTTGATTCCGATTTTAAAAGTACCGGTATTGACCTACTCAGGAAATTTAAAATTTATCAAAATGTATTTGAAATTGGAGTTCCAAATCTCGATGGATGACTTCACGAGATGTATCGAAGAATTTTCCAATACAGAAACACGATTCAAACAATTTTCCCGAATGTTTTTCAAAGTCAGATCTTCTTTATCATAAAAATGTATAGCATAGCTTTAAATACTTAAAGGAGTACGACCATTATATACTAAGGCTTCTAAATTTTTAGTTATCTGTAATACGCGATTTTATTATTACATAGGGACGGACAGACAGCGGCGGTGACTGTGTTTCTGACTCTTGGTAACTTTGTATTTATAAATAATAAATATAATAACAGGTTTCATTCAGTTTTTTTTGTTTCAGGGCCCCATGAAGCGGCTGTCATGCGCATAGCGGCACTGATTGCACTTGTGCAGGTAAATATTATTATTATTGTGCAGGTGTATATTTATTAAAACAAGTTGGTACTTAAACGCGACAGTTGAACGGGGGGCGCGCCAAAGTTTATATAAAATTGCAACTTCGATTATTCGAACTCTGAAAATGTTTCTTATATAATTAAACTTCATAATGATCTGTATTTATACTATTCCTTGTTCATAAGTATCAAAGCTCTGAATTATTCATGTTCATAATGTTGATTTTCGTAAACGTTTCTAACACTAATATTGATCTGTATTACATTATACCTATCTCATGTAATATACTTCAATGTTATGTTATTAACCAGTTTGTATACTGAACTGTTTTGTATAACTCAATGCAATTGCTTACGTTAGAACTGCGACTTCCAAAGAAACGAAGTGTTAGTAGAAAAATAGGTTAGTTTAGGTTAGAACTGCGATCGCAGGGTTCTCGGAGGTATGCAGCAGCGTTCCCGAAGCCCCGCACATAGAGCGAGCGGTGGAACACCCCAGGGGCTTAGTCCGTGCGAGTCGGACATAACCACCCAGTTGCTCCCGGGCCGGGTGGTATCCATAACGGATTCTCCTGGGCTAACAAAAAAAAACAGGTTAGAACTGCGACCTCCACAGAAGCGAATTGCTAGTAGAAAAATAGGTTAGGTTAGGTTAGAACAGCAATCTCTACAGACACTAACTGCTCGCAAAAAATTGGTTTAAAATAAGTTAAAATAGCGACCTCCACGGATACGAATTGCTAGTAGAAAAGTGGTTCAGGTTAGGTTGGAACTGCGCGGTCTTCACAGAATAATTTGGTTCACTTTAACTGTAGATACAACTTCGAACGCTATGAGGCCTATGACTAAAAGTGATTATAAGAAAAATATGTATAAGTAAAGCATTTATTTTAAAGTAGCTCATGTGTACAGATAAATATGAATGATGAAATTATGAGTTTCAAAATTCTAACTATAATTCGATATAAACATTTTAGGTAGAAGTATAATTTTTAGTAATGATTAATGACCGATTTCGGAGTAATGACGATTATGATTAAAAAGCGGCATTACTAAAAAGAATGAAGAAAAAATTGTATAAGTGCTAATAATATATGGTTCAATTCTATTCAGAAACTGCATTATGCATTTTGGTTACAAAACTTGCAAAAGACACAATGACTATTAGTATAGTATATTTTGTCTAGAATATACCTATGATTTCTAAGTTTAATAAAATATGAAGACTTAATTAATTATTATGTATTAACAATGGTAATTGTAATGTCACCTCCCTAATTGTATTAATACAAATACTTAGATATCCAAAATATAAACAACTTTGCCATGAGTGAAACACAAATTTAAATACCAAATCACTATTAAAATTTCATTCACTACTGAATTACAAAACAAAAGACTGCATTCGACATCGAAAAGAGAGTCCATTGACACCTCTTCAATTCACAGTAACCATACGCACACACTTATGCAACATTTGTCATCTTATTACGGCCACCAAAAATATATTAACAAATCTTATCCTTATATCTTTGACATACGTCCACAAATGTATACATGTTTTTAGACCGCACATGAGCATTACAAAATTATTTCCATCTAAGTTACGCTAATCATGTCAATACTTCAACTATGACCCCGCATTTCGACAAGTTTCATAATAATTATATGGAAACGGCGGAATCTAAAATTTGAAGATTGTATCACTCTTATGCAAATAAAATTACAAAGCTTTTACGTAATGGATGAGCTTTTGATGCATATCTAAAAGTTTTGAAGCATTGCCCAAATTCATAAGATGACCAATTCGTTGATAACTTGGAAGTTCAGCATTCGAATATCTTGAACGAATCTAACATTGAAATAACAGTACCTATTGAACATATATTACGCACCACTAGCTGGAAATCGTTGTATGTTTTACTGAAAATAATTCACCTTGCCTGCAGCTCAACTTGTCACAACTGTCAAAACCCAATACAATTATTTCATGGGTCGCATTAGAGTCTTCTTCGTGTAACACGAATTGTGTTGCATACGCTTGTATCAACTTAGATTACTTATGTATTTTGTCAGCCTCCGTAGCCTAGTTGGTAGAGACCCTGCCTACGAAGCTGGAGGTTCCGGGTTTGAATCCCGGCGCGGGCTTTCTTTGTGTATTTATTTATCACAAATATTTGTTATTTGGTCATGGCTGTCTATGTATTTAAGCATCTATATGTATCTATCTATTATATACAGGGTGTAATCGTTAAGTGTGGCCAGGCCATAATTCCGTAAATACAACAGAGAAAACTTCCAAGTTATATCGAAAGTACGTTACGTTATATCTGTCATATTTACAGAATTATGGTCTGGCCACACTTAACGATTACACTCTGTATATCGTTGCATAGTACCTACATCACAAGCCTTAATTGTTGATTTGTGTAAGATGTCCCAAGATATTTATTTATTTATATTTATAATTTGTTTATTAATTTATGTACCTATATCATACTTATATTAATTAGACGTACTTGGTTAAATAATACGGTGTGTATAAAAAATACTGAAAACACACTGGTAGCGTCAAACACAACTCGCGGTGGGCTCTTAGAACTATCGTGAATTGTGTGCTGGGTTAAGGTGAGTGATTTGTAGGTCAAAGGGCTGGGCGGTCGTCGGTCAAGGGTTTATCTTTATAGATGATCGTCGGATAAGCCAATTATGTGTAAAAAGTAGCATCACCTTTCTAAAGAGCTAATGTAGAAAACAACCAACAAAACAACACAACGTGTGTTTTTTTTTTTACAACGCATCGTATATATTACAACATGTCATTCGTATGTAATTTTGGTACAGATGTAGATGGTAGAACATTATTTTATCTCATTCGTATAAACACTGAAAAAAAGTTGAATATTTTTTATAAAAATTGTATCATCGTAAAAACAATTTGTTTAAATTATTAATTTCAATTGTTTTTTTTTTTAGTTACCTACAAGTAATTTCGCCAAGTCTTTTCGTATTTTTTGGTTGTCAGGTTTGGTTGGCAAAAAGTGTGGTAATATTAGAACACATTGTGATAGCATTGTCAAAAAGAATGTTCATGACGAGTTACGTCAAAAAACTTATTTCGAAAAAAGGTTGATTATCTCTGAAACCAAGCCTAATCCAGGAATTTTTGTGTAACATTAAAGACTCTAAATATGGTCAGAAATCCAGCATTAAACTAGGTACACCCAATTAGGGTGATATTAAAAAAAAGCTTAACTTCAGGCAGGTTTGTAACAACAATTAAGTATAAAATCTTCACGAATTTAAATTTGATTGGTTGTTTTATATTCTTGTATCGCCTAAAATTTATAAAATTAACATCAAAATTTGATTTTTATTGATATTAAACACTTAATGTTGCTGGTGGTAGGACCTCGACCAGGGTCCGCCCGGATAGCTACCACCGTCTTACTGTTAACCTGCCGCTAAATAGCAGTGTTTGCACTGCTATGTTTCGGTTTGGGGGTAAGATAGCCGATGTAATTACTAGCATAGAGGCATCCATCTAAGTCCTCAGGGTAGGCAGCGCATAGGCGATTTTTTGGTCACTATGTCCATGGGCCTCAGTTCACGCTTTCCATCAGGTGGGCTGAGAGCTCAGTTGTCTACCTTCGTCACATAAAAAAAATGTCATTTCACGCTAATTGGGTGTCCCTTGACGTGAAAATGCTCGAGTAGGAGCGGGATGGATGGAAAGCTACGAACAAATAAAACATGGAAGCCGCACGCCATATTAAATTGCCTTTCAAAAACGGTCCTGAATTTTATTTGACAACTGTCACCCCCTCTTCAATGCATCACGGTAATGAATGTCAATATCAACCTATAAAAACTTAAACCGCCATTTAAAAATAGTTGTGATTGGTCCATCAAAGTTTTGATTGGCTATATTCTTTAAACATTTGTCAAAGATGTTGCTCCGAAATATGCGCGGTGTTAAGAAAAGCGCTACGTCCTGCCCATCTTGGCACAATTGAACAATTGCTTTTCGGGGCATTTTTGAGCTGCCGTTAGACGTCCATGTTTTATATGGTCGCAGATGGAAAGTAAGTCCGCGTTAATTAAACGGCTGCAACTCATGATAATCACGCGGGTGTTTATGAGACCACCGTTCCTTATCGTGAATCTTATATTTTATTGTTACCGCAGACAATGCGTTTCGCTCACACGAGTTCCATATTTCCAAGTTACAAGTAGAGTTGTGTAAAACTATCATTGATGAATCATTATTGTATTTTAATTGCGCTGAGTGATTTATTTCGCCGTAAGCTGATTATTTTTTATGATGGATATGAATACTCGACCTATAGTAATGGATTTCTCTTGTGTCATACGGAGGGATAGAACATAACTATGTATAGGTATACCTGGCACTTAATCCGCTAGGTTTTAATTATCCTGTTTAAAACATAGTTATGTAACTGTTTTTTATCTTTCATATTCGCTAAAAGGAAAAATTTTAGATACTTAAATACATACACAGCCATGACTAAAGAACAATCATTTGTGATAAATAAATAAACAAATAATGTCCTCGCCGGGATTCGAACCCGGAAACCCCCAGCTTGGTAGGCAGGGTCACTACCAGCTAGGCTACGGAGGCTGACAATTGATGCTTGCTACAATTTGATCACACGAAAGTCCACAAAACCGACCACTATACAACCACTGCAAAACTTTCTCACCCCAATGTCCCAAAGTGACCCCATTATTTCCCTTTTTCAGCTGTCGCTCGCTACAGCTTCAGATGATGGCACACTCACTGCAGCTGAGCTGAACTATCAGCTCTCCGGGGATGTACTCTCCCCCTTCTACGAGTCCCCAGAAGAGACCGGGGTGAATTTCGTCCGTGGGTCGCGAGCGGCCGACTCGCCCCAAGCACCCGATATAGACGTGCAGTGCTCGGCAGATTTCATAGATGTCACTGTTGAGTTTGCTGATGTTTACGATGGAATTATTTATAGTAAAGGATTCTTGAATGATCCGAAATGCAAGTAAGTGATTACTATTTTGTATTTTTGCTTAAAGATTAGATTAGATTATTTCATGATAAAAGATTACATTATAAATTTGCATACATGTCAAAATTATACGAATTGTTATCATGATCGTCAAAACAAATAATAAAAAATAGAATTATAATATAACAATGTCAAGAAAGATTTAAATACACTATTAAAAACCAAATAAATATTAGCAGTTCTCCCGTTAGGGTTCGTCACTTTAAATTACAATTCTTATTATACAATTTAGGTATACATAGGTACATAATTTAAATATACGAGTATGTTGTATTTTGTGTCCTGTGGCATTTTGGTAACATTTAACGAAAAATTATTACACTAATGAAATATTTGTTATTCACAATAGTGACTATACAAGTATTCAAACTAATTAGATTTGTGAAGCGTAGTGACAAAATTAATCAACAATAACTTGATCCCATATTATGTGAACTCAGAGAAATATTATTTACAGCTAGCAATGTACCGAGGAGAAGTTTCATAGGTTGCGAACCTTCTATAGAGAATGTTCTCGGCAATTTAAATTCTACAAGCAATCTAATCATGCGAAAACCGTTTTATATACATGCCTTTTAACGTATATTATAATTATGCCTTCAATTGTGAAATATAATATTCTTCACAACACTTTTTTATAAGTTCTCATGGAAACATTCTCAATGAGAACTTACGCTTAAATTCTCATGTAAAATCTCGGAAATTTCCGAGTATATTCCCGCAATTTTGAGAATATTCTGCAATTTGTACATTGCTACTTACAGCAAAAATTAAATAACAATCGATCTTATCTGTTAAACTTCTAACTTCAATTTAGGTATACCTATATACAGTACCTATGTATCACCTCGTAGAGCCAAGAAAGAAACCCATTAATATTTAGATCATACTATACAACTTTTACTATGGGGCCAAATTCGAATTCGCGAAAAAAAAATACTCTCCCGTACAACGTGTTTATGATCACGCGATCAAAATGTATGAAACGGTCAAAATTTTTTTCGTGAATTCGGGTTTGGCCCCATAGTAAAAGTTGTTCAATATGATCTAAATATTTATGGGTTTCTTTCTTGGCGCTACGAGGTGATACATACTGTATGTATCACTGCATGTTAGTTGTAAGATGTACCATCATTGTTTGTAAAAATAATTCCCGCCAAGTTTCTTACCGGTTCTTCTTGGGTCAGCGGTGTAGGGTTCGAACCGGAAGTAGTTTTCATATCTAGACGATTCAAAAGAGTTTGTTGCTATTCCAATTTGAATAAAGAATTATTTGACTTTGACTTTGACTTTATGTAATTGACTTCATACCAAACTAGGTGTATGTGGTTTTTGGTAGGTAAAGTAGAACATAAAGTAATATTAACATTCCTCTTAGGAAGAGCGTGAGAAACTAGGTATATTACGATAATACAGTTCACAGCCCTTCACTCTATAAATATGAGCAATAAAGTGCATAGGATAATGATCTTAACTAGATTGACATGGTAATTAGAAATGTGAACTAAATTACTTGTTATATACCTAGGTAATTTCACCAGAGTTGAGGTAAATGATTACACACACATCCAAATGAAGTACTAATTGCAAAAAAAATTGTGAATGAATGAATGACTTGCGTCAAAATATTGAAGCAAATCCCTTGAACAAACTTTTTGGTCAATCTTACAGTTGCGATTGGGTTTGCTGTCAGTACGAAAAAAGAACACTAATTTCAAATTCCCCGTATGTTTACATGACATGTTGATCTGTGCGTGACCTCAACTCTCGTGGAACTATCTATACTATCAGGGACCTATTTCTCGAAAGCTTGTAACTTGTAAATACAAGCGGAAGTCCCTATCTAATGATTTATTTTAATATCAAATTACAAAATAAATTACATGAATAAATCCACTTCGCAGGCTTCGTCAGGTAGGTACAAAAATAGATCCGCCACAGGCTTAGTCACACTACAATCAATGATAAAATCCGCCACAGGCTTCGTAAATATTACATTATATTACAAGTAATTACAAAAGACCACCCCGGGTCGCATCTGGTCCAAAGGTCCCCATGACACTAGCAGCATTTCCACGCTGAATCGCTAGGGATATTTGCTGGACCAGGCACGACCCGGAGCGAGGATCGCAGCCCCTATCCCTAAGTCGGCGACCCAAGTCCCTACCTAATTAATAGTGTTAAAAAGTGACTTCCACTTGCATTACAAGTTACAACAAGGTTTTGAGAAACGGGCCGCATATATAAAAATACCGCATCGTAATGTTATGGATATTATAATGAAATTATTGTTGTCGTAAGGATCACATTTTTTTGCGAGATTTAAGTAAGTCTGTTCGGAAAGAGCCGAAACAACTCACTGGCAACTGAATTTAGTACAAATCAGGGTGCGGTCCTTGCGACGGGTTGCTGTAAATGCCTCGAGCTCTGGTGCACTAAAATGAATTAAATTACAGTTGCCCTACCAAGTTAAATGTTTATGTTGTCATAATTATTGTTTAATGTACAAACTATAATTTAAATATAAATATAACTAAAGGATTAAACTCAAGTGTACATATTTAGTCACTACGCGCCACATGTTTCGGAGAGCCTAGGTCTCCATTATCAGGCACTGAGTCCGCGTTCACGCCTCGCAATTCGCGAGCGTGACGCATACTGTAGTGTCGGGGTGCTCTATTGGGGTTAGTTCTTAATGTGCCTCATAATTAATTAATACGAAAAGTTGCTTTACTATTATTTATTTTATTATAATGAACACAGTATATTATATCAGTTGACATCCATTGCCCAAGAGGCTGGTGGGGTAGAGCGGTTGGCGTTTAGTTACCATACATACTGATGCTTATCGCACATCAGTACGCATCATCATCATCATCATCATCACTTCATCAGCCTATGATAGTACGCATACGCATCAGTAAATCAGTTTAACACAATTCATGAATAACACTGTAACTCCCGTAGCCGTGACGGCAATGAGAATACATTTGTCACCACCCCAACTCCTCCTGCGGGTTTCGTAAGAGTCGACTAAGGGATTGAAGTGTCGCTGACCATTATTTGATAAAAGATTGATGATGAACAGCAGCGTCATCATAGTGGACACATTACTGCGATCGCCAATCCGCTTGCCCATCAGCGTGCCCTTCTAATGCGTTTATACGGATAGTTAATAGGAGAGGCTTACGTCCAGCAGTGGACTATCATAGGCTGATGACGATGATGATGAGGACTGTACCTCCACGCCCGGAAATCCTAAAAGCTGTCTTTCTGTCCTCTGCAAGTGTTCTTTTCTTAATAAACTAACTCTGTTTACAGGTACGTGTCACTAGGCGGCAGCCAGTCTCGCTACTCGTTCCGAGTACCCCTGAATGGCTGCGGCTCCCGACCCCTCTGCAATGCCTGCGGAACAGTCGACAACGTTCTCGTCTTTCAAGCTGATGACTTTGTACAAGGCCCGCTCGATTTCGCTAGGAAGGTAATGTCATAGCAACTTGACTGTATAAGGTTCTAATTTATTAGTTGCAGATATTTTAACACATGATACTTTACATTAAAATAATTAACTTTAAATATAAATTAAGAAATCTTTTCATGTAACTTTTTTGATTTCATTTTCCTAACAAAAAAAAATTATAATTTCGTCAAAAAAAAAACATCATGTGCATTGTCACATGTCACAATAACACTGTCTGTCATGTCATCAAACGACACAATCAAACGGAAAATGACATTGACAATCAAGAATTTAATTTATCGACGTGAAGTGGCCAGTTCCAGTTAAGTGGTACGTAAAAGAGGTACTAGAATCTGTTCAATGAGTTTACATTTAGTAATCACATAAACAGGATGTTTTTACGTTGCAATTTTGTTTTTCAGTTTTCTCCAAAAAAACATCGTAAAAGCTATAGTGTTTCACGGTTTAACCCTTAAATGCATGACTTTTTCTTTTCGTTCCAAAAATAAAATTTGCATACCTAAATGGCGTCGCAAACACGAGAAAAATAGAAAAAAAAGTCTGTAGACATATTTTGGGTGGAATTTGTAGTACTAATCAAAATTTCGAACATCATATATTAAACATTTTTTGCAAAACGTGCATGATAAAACATGCAAATATTATTTACTTTTAGATTGAAAAGTACATTAAATTCAGTAATTGTAAAATCGTTATGGTACGAATTACAAAATTCCAATAAACAATAAGTTCTTACTTAGTTAAAAACCGCTAAACACACGCAACGAAAACAAATTTCCGCCATCTTGTTTAATAAACACATGTAAGTTTTTTTTAATACAGTTACGTCAACGAATCAGTAATAAGTATGAAAGTTCATTAAATTTCCTTGCAAAATTAACCTTAAGAACATAATATACAAATCTAGTTTTCAAACACTAACTACGTTTTGGTTATGTACGATACATCGTACACCATGCATTTAAGGGTTAATATACTCCAGAGACCGAGTACTATCAGCTGTAAAAATATCTGCATCTAATAAATTAGGACCTTATATATAACCATATGGACCTTATATATAACTGCTGCAGTTCGGATCCCAAATCCACTATATATAAATAAATATACATATGGTTATATACAGTCAGCTGCCTCGGTATTTGTTTCGAGTACCCCTTTTTTTGTTTTCGCGGGGATGCTTTTATGCATCCATCCTCGGACTTAGGGGCGACCCATATGGAGCTGGTTTGTGGGACTCACTTACAGAGTAGAATACCAACTTATAACCGCGGCGTCACTCAGTTTACCGTTAGTGGGGGTGCCATGGGATCGCGTTGGCATTCTACCATGACACCCTCCGGCAGCTCGAGGTTTCCACACCACGAAAAGGAGAGTCCATGACGCTCTGACTCTCCGTCCGTCACATGTAGAGCAGTTCAATGTGGCCCCCTTACTCACTGGCTCTACTGAGGTAGCTTCGTAGGCAGGATGAATACCAAGTAGGCCACGGAGACTGAACAAAAATCTTGCTTAATAGCCGCTAAATAGTAACGTGCTTATTAATAAGCACGGAATAGCAAAGCAAGACAAATACCTATTTTCTTTTTGTCTTGTCCAATCATCTATAAGTACCAGGTACCTATCTGCAAAAGGTATAATTATGGTCAATATGTATAAAGTATCCTCTGTATCTTCTTCCAGGTATCATGCGCCCGCACTTCCTACGAGCTGTCCACCGGAATACGCGAAGAGTCGCACACGCTCAAGCTGAAGCCTTTCATGGTAGATATGCTGGATGTGGTCGCCGTGGAAGGACCTGCCGGTGGCGTGGAGTGCTGGATGGATATACAGAAGGGTGTCTTCCCCAATGTAAGTTGCTGACACGCTGTTCTGCATTTTCGCCTTTAATTTTACCAAATATTGCCAGCTAACTTCTATGATTCACTTGGAATTTGAACAAATACTAAAATTTTATTTGGTAACTTTCATTAACGCGGAATTTTCGTTTACAAAGTTAGGTTACGTTGAAATACGATAGTATGCAGGAGATAGTATATCTTGCAAAACTACATTTAGGAATTGATCTTTCGGCGCAAAATATTTTTTGCGATAACTCGTTGGAAAATGATTATTTGTCATGAAATTTTCGGCCATTTATTAGTAATCTGTTATTAGGATTTACACTTTTTTGCTATTGACATACATATTCATACTATAATAGTAAAATAAGCTTAATTAATGTCGTCCTAAACTCATAATTTTGTCCTTTCTAGCAATTCAAAAAAATCATCAAACATCGAACCATTACGTTTTACCATTCCAGACGACCCCGCTGAAAGACTCCATCAAGATCGGCGAATATCTTACCATTTTGGTGTACCTGAAAGACGTAAGGAACCAGTTCAACTTGAAGATCCACGACTGCTGGGCGTATGATGCTGATGAGTACGATAGCCCGAAGACCAACAAGATACAACTTACGGATAAAGAAGGATGTCCTAAGTAAGTCCTTTATTGTGCTAGTAGCTTTTCCCTTTGAGTTACCAAGAACTTACGGTTAGTTTAGGTTTTTAATTTAAGGACACTCTCTGAACGCGTACTGCAAATTTCGAGAATCACACATTTCGAGCATCTGGGCTTGTCTAGAAAACAACGCTTTAGATGAAGTAAAAGAGATACTCGAAATTTACGATTTATAAAGTTGCGGTGGGCCTATTCGTGACTTTCCGATTTATATTGAAAACAGCTGATCAGTTGTTCATAATCACTAAAGATCAATCATGATTGTCCGATAATTTAACGTCACATTCATGACTTGAGCTTTTAGCTAGTTTTTTGTTAGACATAATCATCATTCTGCCCCGTGTACGTATTGCGTGCTTCTGATAATTATCACAAACTAACTGCAGCTATTCAGATATATTATAGTAACTCTTCAGATAATTTAATTTATATTATAATGTTTTTCAGGAAGAGGAAGCTCATTGATTTTTGGCAGAAGAGCACAAACACTGGAAAAAGCGGTGCCACGCTGATCGCTTACAGCAAAGTTAGCGCCTTCCGCTTCCCCGAGACAGACCAGGTCTACCTCACTTGCAACGTTGAGGTAAGATTCTGATTCTGAAAAACGTATTGATAGTTTGTTCGGGAAGTGATGGCATTTGAACTGTATAGGCGTGCCTTATTGTCAGGCGTTTATACTTTTCGCACAGACTACATCCTCGCAAGTCTCTATACAATTAATCGTTTTTTTATACCTACAGGGTTTACTCCTTTTTCTTTCTTTTTCCTTTTTTCTGGCTCATTCCATGATTCATAAATTTATCTAAAACAATAAAAGGCAATTAAATACTGAATATTTGAAGCGTTTATGAATTTCTTTTATCATTCTACAGCTATGCACGAGCAACTGCGATGGAAACTGCAAAGGCATCACAACCGAAGTTACTACAGCCCCTCCTCAAGTCAAGTGCTATCCTGGCTCAACTGACCCTAGGTGTCCAAAAGCCATTACGCCTGCACCCAACTGTTACCCTGGAAGCACAGATCCAAGATGTCCTCAAACGCCCAGACCTACATCTCCACCGACTTATGTGCCAACAACTAGTCGACCAAACTGCTATCCTGGCAGTACGGACCCTCGTTGCCCCAAACCAACGACACCATCTCAACCTAATTGCTTCCCAGGCAGCAATGACCCTAGATGCCCAAGTCCTACACCGTCTGCTCCTAACTGCTATCCAGGCTCCACCGATCCACGGTGCCCTAAACCTACAACGCCTTCCCAACCTAATTGCTTCCCAGGAAGTACTGACCCTAGATGTCCCCGACCGACAACCGTTGAAACACCTAAATGCTACCCTGGTAGCAACAACCCAGCCTGCCCACGGCCAACTACACCACAGCAACCTAACTGCTACCCAGGGAGCACGGATCCCAAATGCCCTAGACCAACTACACCAGAACCGCAAAAACCTGTATGCTACCCCGGTTCACCAGACCCTAATTGTCCACAACCGACTCGACCAAGCACATCGTCACCACCAACGTATTTGCCGCCGTCAACTACTGGACAACCTAAATGCTACCCTGGAAGTACGGACCCCCGTTGTCCTCAACCAACGACACCTGCTCCTCCAAAATGCTACCCTGGAAGCACAGATCCTAGATGCCCCAGGCCATCTACCCCAGCGCCTCCTAATTGCTTCCCCGGAAGCACTGACTCTCGCTGTCCTAAACCAACTACACCTGCTCCACCAAATTGTTACCCTGGAAGTACTGACCCAAGATGCCCTAAACCAACAACCCAGGCACCTCCCAACTGCTACCCTGGTAGCACTGACCCAAGATGCCCCAAACCAACTACGCCAGCTCCAACAACTCCTAGGAAACCAGTATGCTATCCTGGATCCCCAGATCCGAACTGCCCTCAACCTTCACGACCAACAACTTCATCACCACCAACATATTTGCCTCCATCGACTACTGGACAGCCTAAGTGCTACCCCGGAAGCAACGATCCACGATGCCCCAAACCAACCACACCTGCCCAGCCTAATTGTTATCCTGGAAGTACGGATGCCCGTTGTCCAAGGCCCACTTCTCCAGCTCCGACTACCACACCTCGTCCTAACTGCTACCCTGGTAGCACAGATCCTCGATGTCCTAAACCTACGACCCAAAGAGAACCAATCTGTTACCCTGGATCTCCTGATCCTAACTGTCCTCAAACCCCAAGGCCAACAACGTCTTCACCGCCCACATACTTGCCGCCTTCCACTACAGCGCGTCCGAACTGCTATCCGGGCAGTACTGACCCACGTTGTCCTAGACCTACAACTCCAGCTCCACCAAATTGCTACCCTGGAAACCGTGACCCAAGATGCCCACAGCCAACACAACCAACACCTACTCAAACTACACCGGCCCCTCCTAGGTGTTACCCTGGATCAACGGATCCTCGTTGTCCTAAGCCTACGACTCAAGCTGCACCCAATTGCTATCCTGGCAGCACTGACCCGAGATGCCCCAAACCCACCACACCTGCCCCACCAAACTGTTATCCTGGCAACACAGACCCTCGTTGCCCACAACCCACTACCCCTAGAAAACCTGTATGCTATCCTGGATCTCCAGACCCGAGCTGCCCTCAACCACCAAGGCCAACTACTTCATCACCGCCAACATATTTACCTCCTTCCACTACTGCTCAACCTAAATGCTACCCTGGAAGTACTGACCCTCGTTGTCCCAAGCCAACTACACCAAATTGCTATCCAGGTAGCACAGACCCAAGATGCCCTAGACCTACCACTCCTGAAGCACCCAAGTGTTACCCTGGTAGCACAGATCCCCGGTGCCCGAAGCCCACAACGCCTGCGCCACCAAACTGTTACCCAGGCAACACAGACCCACGTTGTCCAAGACCTACAACTCCTGCTCCACCAAATTGCTACCCTGGATCAACGGACCCCCGTTGCCCGAAACCTACCACACCTGCACCACCGAACTGTTATCCTGGCAACACAGACCCTCGTTGCCCACAACCCACTACCACAAGAAAACCTGTATGCTATCCTGGATCCCCTGATCCTAACTGTCCTCAACCGCCAAGGCCAACTACTTCATCACCGCCAACATATTTACCTCCTTCCACAACTGCTCAACCTAAATGCTATCCTGGAAGTACAGACCCTCGTTGTCCCAAGCCAACTACACCTGCTCCTCCAAATTGCTATCCAGGTAGCACAGACCCAAGATGTCCTAGACCTACCACTCCTGAAGCACCCAAGTGTTACCCTGGTAGCACAGATCCCCGATGCCCGAAGCCCACAACGCCTGCACCACCAAACTGTTACCCAGGCAACACAGACCCACGTTGTCCTAGACCTACAAGTCCTGCTCCACCAAATTGCTACCCTGGGTCAACGGACCCCCGTTGCCCCAAACCTACCACACCTGCACCACCGAACTGTTATCCTGGCAACACAGACCCTCGTTGCCCACAACCCACTACCACAAGAAAACCTGTATGCTATCCTGGATCCCCTGATCCTAGCTGTCCTCAACCGCCAAGGCCAAGTACTTCATCACCGCCGACATATTTACCTCCTTCAACTACTGCTCAACCTAAATGCTATCCTGGTAGTACAGACCCTCGTTGTCCCAAGCCAACTACACCTGCTCCTCCAAATTGCTATCCAGGTAGCACAGACCCAAGATGCCCTAGACCTACCACTCCTGAAGCACCCAAGTGCTACCCCGGTAGCACAGATGCCCGCTGCCCTAGACCGACCACCCCAGCACCGCCTAACTGCTACCCTGGCAACACAGACCCACGTTGTCCTAGACCTACAACTCTTGCCCCACCGAACTGCTTCCCAGGATCAACCGATCCTCGGTGTCCCAAACCCACCACACCAGCTCCGCCTAACTGCTATCCCGGATCCACTGATCCTCGCTGTCCCAGACCCACAACTCCTGCCCCACCGAACTGCTTCCCAGGATCCACCGATCCTCGGTGTCCCAAACCCACCACACCAGCTCCGCCTAACTGCTATCCCGGATCCACTGATCCTCGCTGTCCCAGACCCACAACTCCTGCCCCACCGAACTGCTTCCCAGGATCCACCGATCCTCGGTGTCCCAAACCCACCACACCAGCTCCGCCTAACTGCTATCCCGGATCCACTGATCCTCGCTGTCCCAGACCCACAACTCCTGCCCCACCAAGATGCTATCCTGGAAGCAACGACCCCCGCTGTCCAAAACCGACTACTCCAAAACCTGTTTGCTATCCTGGTTCTCCCGACCCTCAATGTCCCCAACCACCAAAGCCCACGACTTTAAATCCTCCCACATACTTACCCCCTGAAAAACCAAAATGTTTCCCTGGTTCGACCGATGCTCGTTGTCCTCGACCTTCGACTCCGGCGCAGCCGAACTGTTACCCCGGAAGTACTGATCCAAGATGCCCAAAGCCAACAACCCCTGCTCCAACTACTGCACGCCCGAATTGCTATCCAGGTAGCAATGACCCTAGATGCCCTAAACCGACCACTCCGGCTCCTCCAAACTGCTTCCCTGGAAGCAACGACCCACGATGCCCTAAGCCTACCACGCAAAGAGAGCCAATCTGTTACCCTGGATCTCCTGATCCTAACTGCCCTCAAACCCAAAGGCCCACAACGTCTTCGCCACCCACATACTTACCTCCTTCCACTACAGCGCGTTCGAACTGCTATCCGGGCAGTACTGATCCCCGCTGCCCTAAACCGACTACGCCAGCTCCTCCAAATTGCTATCCTGGAAGCACAGACCCTAGGTGTCCTAGGCCTACAACTCCTGAAGCCCCCAAGTGCTATCCCGGTAGTACAGATGCTCGTTGCCCAAGACCAACATCGCCTGCGCCTACAACTACCGCTCGTCCTAACTGTTATCCCGGCAGCAAAGATCCCAGATGCCCAAGACCGACTACCCCGGCATCTCCAAACTGTTTCCTTGGTTCAACTGACCCTCGATGCCCGAAGCCTACCACTCAATCAAGACCTAATTGCTATCCCGGATCAACTGATCCCCGATGCCCAAAGCCTACCACGCCAGCCCCTCCCAACTGCTATCCAGGAAATAGAGATCCTCGCTGTCCAACTCCCAAACCTGCTTGTTATCCTGGCTCTCCGGATCCTAACTGCCCGCAACCATCAAGGCCTACCACTTTGACACCACCAACATATCTACCTCCATCGACTCAAGGACCAAAATGCTACCCAGGATCAAATGATCCTCGTTGTCCCAAACCAACAACTCCATCACCTCCTAATTGCTACCCTGGAAACCGTGACCCGCGTTGCCCACAGCCAACACAACCAACACCAACTCAAACTACACCGGCCCCTCCTAGGTGTTACCCTGGATCAACGGATCCTCGTTGCCCTAAGCCCACAACTCAGGCTGCACCCAATTGCTATCCTGGCAGCACTGACCCAAGATGCCCAAAACCAACCACTCCCGCTCCACCAAACTGTTATCCTGGAAGCACGGACCCTCGGTGCCCTAAGCCAACAACCCAGGCACCTCCCAATTGCTATCCTGGTAGTACAGATCCGCGATGCCCACGACCTACAGCACCCCCCCAAATCAAATGCTATCCAGGCTCAACTGACCCCAGATGTCCCAAACCAACAACTTCCAAACCTGCCTGTTACCCTGGCTCTCCGGACCCTAATTGCCCTCAACCTACCAGACCTACGACCCTTTCTCCTCCTACCTATCTACCCCCATCTACATCGGGGCCCAAATGCTTCCCAGGATCAACCGATCCTCGCTGCCCGAAACCGAGCACTCCTGCTCCTCCTAATTGCTACCCAGGTAGCACAGACCCCAGGTGTCCTAGACCTACTCCAGCACCAACCACTCAAGCTCCACCTAGATGCTATCCAGGTAGCCAAGACCCTAGGTGTCCTAAACCATCAACCCCCGCACCTCCAAACTGTTACCCTGGATCCACCGATCCTAGATGCCCCAAACCAACTACCCAACTTGACTATCCTGTAACAACACAAGCACCTAGGTGCTACCCAGGTTCAAATGACCCTAGATGCCCCAAACCGACCACCCAGGCTCCGCCGAATTGCTATCCTGGCAACACAGACCCTAGATGTCCAAAACCAACTACTCAAGCTCCTCCACGGTGCTATCCAGGTAGTACCGATCCTAGGTGTCCTCAATCAACCCCTCCAACAACTCAGCAACCAAGATGTTACCCTGGAAGCCAAGACCCAAGGTGTCCTAAACCTACAACACAAAAACCTGCATGCTACCCAGGTTCTCCTGATCCTAACTGCCCGCAACCACCTAGAACAACTACCGTAGGCCCCACATACTTACCACCTAGTTCTCAAGGACCCAAATGCTACCCTGGCTCAAATGATCCCAGGTGTCCTAGACCAACCACACCTGCTCCACCAAATTGCTACCCTGGAAGCACTGATCCTAGATGCCCTAGACCATCTACCCCTGCGCCTCCTAATTGCTTCCCCGGAAGCACTGACCCTCGCTGTCCTAAACCTACCACTCCAGCACAACCAAATTGCTACCCCGGCAATAATGACCCTAGGTGTCCTAGACCAACCACACCTGCTGCACCAAATTGCTACCCTGGAAGCACTGATCCTAGATGCCCTAAACCAACAACCCCTGCGCCTCCTAACTGCTTCCCCGGAAGCACTGACCCTCGCTGTCCTAAACCTACCACCCCGGCACCACCAAATTGCTACCCCGGCAATAACGACCCTAGGTGTCCTAGACCAACCACACCTGCTCCACCAAATTGCTACCCTGGAAGCACTGATCCAAGATGCCCTAGACCAACAACCCCAGCGCCTCCTAATTGCTTCCCCGGAAGCACCGACCCTCGCTGTCCTAAACCTACCACTCCAGCACAACCAAATTGCTACCCCGGCAATAATGACCCTAGGTGTCCTAGACCAACCACACCAGCTCCACCAAATTGCTACCCCGGCAATAATGACCCTAGGTGTCCTAGACCAATCACACCTGCTCAACCAAATTGCTACCCTGGAAGCACTGATCCTAGATGCCCTAAGCCAACCACTTTAGCACCAACTACTCAAACTCCCAGATGCTATCCAGGAAGTCAAGATCCTAGGTGCCCTAAGCCTACAACACAAAAACCTGCATGCTACCCTGGATCTCCGGATCCTAGCTGCCCACAACCTCCTAGACCAACGACTTTTACTCCACCTACTTACCTGCCTCCTTCCACTCAAGCTCCTAGATGCTATCCTGGTTCTAATGATCCTCGTTGCCCTAAGCCAACTCCTCCACCAACGACGCAAGCACCAAGATGTTATCCTGGCAGTTCAGACCCTAGATGTCCGAAACCAACTCAACCACCGACAACTCAGGCTCCCAGGTGTTACCCTGGTAGCACTGACCCACGTTGTCCGCAACCGACCCCTTCACCAACAACCCAGGCTCCCAGATGTTACCCTGGTAGCACTGACCCTCGTTGCCCTCAACCTACCCCTCCTCCGACCACCCAAGCACCAAGGTGCTACCCTGGCAGCTCAGATCCTAGGTGTCCGAAACCGACTCTTCCACCAACTACCCAGGCACCCAGATGTTATCCTGGCAGCACAGATCCTAGGTGCCCTAAACCAACTCCTCCACCAACAACCCAAGCACCCAGATGCTACCCTGGAAGCCAAGACCCTAGGTGCCCTAAGCCTACAACACAAAAACCTGCATGCTACCCTGGATCTCCCGATCCTAACTGCCCACAACCTTCTAGACCTACTACTTTAACTCCACCTACTTACCTGCCTCCTTCCACTCAAGCTCCTAGATGCTATCCTGGCTCTAATGACCCTCGTTGCCCTAAGCCAACTCCTTCACCAACAACTCAAGCACCCAGATGTTATCCTGGCAGCTCAGACCCTAGATGTCCGAAACCAACTCAACCACCGACAACTCAGGCTCCCAGATGTTACCCTGGTAGTACTGATCCTCGTTGTCCTCAAATTACCCCTCCTCCAACCACCCAAACTCCCAGATGCTACCCTGGTAGCCAGGACCCAAGGTGCCCAAAACCTACAACACAAAAACCTGCATGCTACCCTGGATCACCCGATCCTAACTGCCCACAACCTCCTAGACCAACGACTTTAACTCCACCTACTTACCTGCCTCCTTCCACTCAAGCTCCTAGATGCTATCCTGGTTCTAATGATCCTCGTTGCCCCAAGCCAACTCCTTCACCAACAACTCAGGCACCCAGATGTTATCCTGGCAGCTCAGACCCTAGATGTCCGAAACCAACTCAACCACCGACAACTCAGGCTCCCAGATGTTACCCTGGTAGCACTGACCCTCGTTGCCCTCAACCTACCCCTCCTCCGACCACTCAAGCACCAAGGTGCTATCCTGGCAGCACAGATCCTAGGTGCCCTAAACCAACCCCTCCACCAACAACCCAAACTCCCAGATGCTACCCTGGTAGCCAAGACCCAAGGTGCCCAAAACCTACAACACAAAAACCTGCATGCTACCCTGGATCTCCCGATCCTAACTGCCCACAACCTCCTAGACCTACTACTTTAACTCCACCTACTTACCTGCCCCCTTCCACTCAAGCTCCTAGATGCTATCCTGGCTCTAATGACCCTCGTTGCCCTAAACCAACTGTTCCACCAACAACGCAAGCACCTAGATGTTATCCTGGCAGCTCAGACCCTAGATGTCCGAAACCAACTCAACCACCGACAACTCAGGCTCCCAGATGCTACCCTGGTAGCACTGATCCTCGTTGTCCTCAGCCTACCCCTCCTCCAACCACCCAAGCTCCCAGATGCTACCCTGGTAGCACTGATCGTCGTTGTCCTCAACCTACCCCTCCTCCAACCACCCAAGCACCCAGATGCTACCCTGGTAGCACTGATCCTCGTTGTCCTCAACCTACCCCTCCTCCAACCACCCAAGCTCCCAGATGCTACCCTGGTAGCACTGATCCTCGTTGTCCTCAACCTACCCCTCCTCCAACCACCCAAGCTCCCAGGTGCTACCCTGGCAGCACAGATCCTAGGTGCCCTAAACCAACTCTTCCACCCACAACACAAGCTCCCAGATGTTACCCTGGTAGCCAAGACCCAAGGTGCCCTAAGCCTACAACACAAAAACCCGCATGCTACCCTGGATCTCCCGATCCTAGCTGCCCACAACCTTCTAGACCTACTACCTTAACTCCACCTACTTACTTGCCACCTTCCACTCAAGCTCCGAGATGCTATCCTGGCTCTAATGACCCTCGTTGCCCTAAACCAACTGTTCCACCAACAACTCAAGCACCCAGATGTTACCCGGGAAGCACAGATCCTAGGTGCCCTAAACCAACTCCTCCACAAACGACCCAAGCTCCCAACTGTTACCCTGGAAGCACAGATCCCCGTTGTCCGCAAACACCTCCAACAACCCAAGCTCCCAGATGCTACCCTGGTAGCCAAGACCCAAGGTGTCCCAAGCCTTCGACCCAACCTACAACCCAACCTCGTCCTAGATGCTACCCAGGCAGCACAGATCCTCGTTGTCCAAAACCAACACCCGCTCCAACAACTCAGCCCAGATGCTACCCTGGATCGACAGACCCTAGGTGCCCACAACCTACCCCTAATCCTTGCTATCCAGGATCGCCAGACCCTAAATGCCCGCAGCCCTTCAAGCCAAGTAGCACAAATCCCCCATCAACCTACCTTCCCCCTTTCCCAAGTGAGAATGAAATTAAGGGGGGCAGGATTGGCAAAAATTTGGACTATGATGATGCAGCTCAGGCCGCTATAGGTAAGAATCGGTTTTAATGTTCTTTTTTACCGCATGTCTAATCATGTTAGGAACAACCAAAGCGACGGAACTTTTTCATTATAGCCCTCAGAGAAATTTGATGATATTGTTTAATGCTTTAGCTGAACACTTTGTATAAAGTCACTCAAACTTCGGTCCATAAATTGATAGAGCTTCCAAAATGAAACGCTATAACATTGTGCATTCTTCCTTGCATGCATTGCATGTATTTGTTTCATGTACGTATTAACAATTTTACCATAAGAATAGTAAGCCGAAGCAATTACAAAAATCACAATGTAATTGTGTTCCGCATTTTTGGGAGTAAAAAAAAATAATACCATGTCAGCTTCAAATCTTATAAATTCATTCACGTTTAAAAAAAGGCTTGACTTATATATAATATTGTATAGCCATTACTGCCATTAGTCAGGCCATAGCCTAAGATCGTGAGTGACCCTACCTTATCCACTGTACATTTATTCTCTTTTTTTCTATTTCCAGATAATTTCCAGTCCGCAAGAACCAAACCGAGATCCAGAAAAGCTCGTGACGTCAGTCAATTAGTTGAAACAATTGCTCAGTCGACCAACAATTCAGCTGTGATTTACGTCACGGTTGGCTCTGCGATTCTCATGATGTTATCAGCTACCATAGCTGTATATATGTACAAACGTAACAAGTTATCTGAACCTAATTCTCAGAATTCTTGTTAAATTGTTTTGTCCTGATTACTCGTAGAAAATGAAGCGACCTGCGAACATATATCCTCTCAACTGTGGAGACGACACACAACGTCTGTCACAAATGTAATCGGAAATTAGAATTTTATTTTCAATATTAATTTTACGAGGGGTTATAAACATGGGCATCTAACGCGAAATGTCCCCAAAAATAATTCTGCCACGACAGGCGAATTTGTCGGCGCAACATATTTGAAAAATGCAAATAGAGTATAGGTCTTTGAACAGTGCCAATGAAAACTTTGATTGACTCGAATCACAACCATTTTTAGTTATCGATTTAAGTTTTGAAAGGTTAACATAGAAATTCATTAGCGTGATGTTTTCTAGAGGGGGGGACACTTGTCATCGAAATTCAAGACCGTTTTTCAAAGTTTATCGCGTGCAGGCTCCATGTTTTATTTGTTCGTAGGAAACTACTTTTCTCTCAATTTTGTCAATGACAGTGATTTGAGTGACCGCCTTTTTTACTGTCGCATTAGAAATTATCACTTTGTGATGTCACTTGTCACTGTCAAATGTATCCTTGTTGTTAGACAATCAAGAGTTATCATAACATTGTGATACTAGTAAGTGTTTTATATCAAGTTTTTTTGCTATTTTTAATGCAAATGGCTGCTTTAGCGTTTATACGTATTTATATTCTATCACTGCCGTATGTTAAGCTAAAATCAATACTCGGATGCCTATTTTATTTGTTTATAAAATAGTGCCATAAAATACTTTTGCTATTCTGAATGCATCCTCAGAAGAAATATGTACATAAATATTTTATTCATTTATTTATTCGCCCTAGTCAAAATATTTATATTTTTACTCAGAAAACTTCCAATTTCATGCTTGATTTTGTGATATTTAGTTTTTTGTAAATAATATTTGCCAGTATTTGTATGTGGCCATTCGATATAAAAAACTATATATTATTATCTACTTATAGTTATTTTGTAATGATATGTCAAACATGTTGACCTGACCAGTTATGTACAAGAACAGTTACTATAGTTAGCAGCAAAAGTAAATAAGCGAATGAAGTGCTTAAAAAGATCGACACAAGCTCTTACTCTTTTGAAGAGTCGTGTTGAGATCATTTTGAGCACTTCAGCTGCTGACTGAGGTGTAAGAAATGTAAAAATAGAATGTATGAGTTAAGATGACCGCTTTTGTACATTTCGGGTGTTTTTAAGATTTGATGTTTTATATCAAATAAAACATTCTATGAATGTAAATTTATAGAGACTATTTTCTTTACCTCCTGACCTTAAATCCTTAACGTCCTTAACCTTAATTCCATTACGAAATGAATAGAAAAAAAAACTATTTTTTTGTGTGCTCACTACTATGATGATGGACGACGGACACGTCGTCAATAAATTAATGGTTAGTCAAACATGGATTTTTGACTCTAATGACACTCACGGGAAGAGTTGAGTAATAAATGTATTCTTACTGCCGTCACCACACGGCCTTACTTAATAGGACAGGTATTTAAAATAATAAAAGAAAAAAAAACTGTTTATAATATTTATTTTTCAATACTGAATATACACAATACACATTGAATATTAGTAGATGCGTAGGTATTAAATGTGCAGTGTATTCTAAAAACTGGGTATAATAATCTACATAAACATATTAAATACAATAACAAGACAAATATGTCACGAAATAACATTATTGTAACGATACTTAAGAAGGAGCCAACGAAAATGTTGAGGACTCTACTATTCAATATTTCTACTATTCTCTACTCTTCAACAGTTAAAAAATAAAACGTAAAAAATAAAAGTAGTAATTTTAACAAATAAATTGGCCAAGGGCGTAAAACCACGCGCTAACCTAACTAAGTCAATATTAAGGTGCATTTAGACCAAACGAGCACTCGCTCATTCTTTCCCCCACTCTACGAAATTCGTTCGTTACACAAAACGTGATTCGTCGAAATTCGTTGATTTCGTAGAGTGGGGGTAGAATGAGCGAATGCTCGTTTGGTCTAAATCCACCTATACGGTAGAACAAACTTTAAAAAGCACTTGCAATTTACTTTGGCACAAATTTTTAAACATAATTATATTGCGATTTTTACCAGTGAACAGAATATATAGGCGCAAAACAACATAATACCTATGTCGATGCACCTACGCCAGTGGATGAATAGAACGACTCACTCAAATAATATAAATTCAGGATATCTATATAATTATAATCAAATTGAAGACTTAGTTGCGACCTAAAGTCGTATTTTTCTAGGTTTTACAAGTAGGAACACGTAAACTCTAGGAAAATATAAAATTACTTCTTATTATGTTTACTGTACAGGTATGTCAGGTATACCCATACTGAAGTATGGGTATACCTGACATACCTGTACAGTAAACATACAGATCACTGGCATACTTAATACGTAGTTTATTCAACATTTCCATGGGCATATAAGTTAAATTATAGCAATAGAATTAAGACATCGAGTTTCTTAATACAAACTTATAAATATTCTATTATATTTATAATACACAGTCTTACAATCAAAGGATTTGGAAATGGGCCAATCAACTTTTTGATCGACACTATTTTGTCCCGAAACGAAGGTGACAATTTCATAAAATTTGCTAAAAAAGAAGTTTATAAATTGTACATGCGTTAGGCCTCACACAAATTCACATCGATACATTTAGGTTCCAACTATTGTTCATTGTAAATATGTGTGTAGTATTAATTGACGTACATTTGTAAGTTCATGAAAAGAAACGCAGCAGACAGAAAATATGTCGATCGAAAAGTTGATTAGCCCACATAACATTGTTAACTCTGTTAATGCGTTTAAAAAAATCGTTGCAATCAGTGTGGGCATATTTTTATTTTATCTGTATTATACCAGTCGTCAGTAGAATGCAAAAAAAATATCCAATAGGTAACTGGTTTTAAATCGGGACTTATCATTACCGATTTGTAAACAGGTTTGTACCAAATACGGCTACGAGATGGGAAAGTTATTCCCATTTTATAGCTGGCTACCAGGCGGGAAACCATATTTCCCATTTGGCAGCCAGCTATCAAACGTTACAAAATGTATTTTTTATTGTACTGACAAATGGTATAAGTAAATAAGACAACTAAGTGCGGCTGTATACAGGGCGTCACAAAGTTATGGGACATAAAGGGGAAGCACCTACCTTAAATTACAGTACAGAATAATAAATACATTCCTATGAGTATTTTATCTTAAAAGTAAGGGTTTAAGTACTACGATCAATAAGCTTAATCTGAATAGGTCCGTTAGGCGTGTACATGGGATGAATGTGGTAATCCAACGGCTCGTGGTGGTATTCCATCCTAAACGCCTGCACCATCTGAGGAGCAATGTACATGTGAATAATGTGGAAAATCTTGTTAAGCAGGCGACAATCTGACAAAAACACGAGTCGATTCAATAACCGTCGGAATTACGCTACAATTCTGTTACACGACAATTGTAGCGAAATTCCGACACAGGCCGAACTACATGTCAAGAATTGATGAAAATGATGAATTAATAGTAGATTACATGGCAAGACCGTTTAAGTGGGAAACGTCTCGTCTCGACGTGTAATTGTAGGCCGAGGCCGATAAACATGTGATCTGAGGCTTGCCCATTTAACGGCCGAGTTATGTATACTATTTTTCTGCTCAACGGAGCCAGCAGGCGGTAACTTAGATTAGCGTAGCGGCCGGCAAATTGCTGTTTGCCGCCAGGAGGGGAGAAAATTATTCTAAACCTTGCGACAATTGTCATGTCATGACACTCATGACCTTCGGAAAATAAATTAAAAAGTAGTTTATTAACGATGTAAACACTTTTTTTATTATCTCATGTTGATAGCAAACAAGCACATAAACTATCCTTTAGTAAGCTGTGCCGTACAAAACGCCTGTGACGACAATAAAGGTGGTATTTATAATTGTCGCACCTGTCATCATGGTGGAATGAGGGCCAAGTATAATAATAATCAAATATCCTAAACCCTCATCTAACCTACGGTGCCCAAACATGGTCACTCACCGAAAGTCAGAAGTCCAAATTGACGGTCTGCCAGCGAGCAATGGAGCGCAGCATTCTAGGTGTAACGAGGATGGATCGCATCCGGAGCACTACGCTGCGCTCCAAAACGCGCATAGCTGACGTGGGTGAAATAACTGCCAGGCTAAAGTGGGATTGGGCCGGTCACGTCTACCGTATGCATCCAGAAAGGTGGGCTATTACAGCCACCGAGTGGATGCCGCAAACTAGGCGGGGACGAGGCAGGCCCAGACGGAGATAGCGACATGGACGCCTTCGCCAACAATTGGCCAGACTTGGCACCGAACCGGGAGCTGTGGAAATCTGAGGGGCCTTTGCCCAGCAGTGGGACACCCCTACAGGCTAGAAAAAAAACCCTCACCTTACAAATGACAGTATGAATCTCCAGCTCAGCAAACCGCCTCCCGAGGCACATTCGCCTTCCGAACCCAAACGGTAGCGAGGCAAACGCGTTATGCCTCTCCAGCGGTGACCGCTTGATCCAGCGCTCTGGCCGGAATTCCGATGCATCCGTGAAGTTCTCCTCACTGTTTCCCATCACATAGTGCTGGAAAATCACTTGTGTCTGGAATGATTAAAGGGTCATTAAACAAATGTAACGTCACACTGGCAGCGGCTAATGGCTAGACATTAACAGAGTGACAGATCCTCGTCATATCAGCCGAAAGACGTCCACTGCTGAACATAAGCATCCCTCAAAGATTGCCACAATGAACGGTCCTGTGCCACTCGCATCCAGCGGACTCCTGCGACCTTCACTAGGTCATCACTCATCAGTCCACCTTGTGGGGGCTTTGCCGGATATTTAATTTTCTGATGTAGTTAAAACATTATATCACTATCATTAATGGTCATAGGTAAGTAAGGGCTGTGTGGTGACGGCAGTAAGAATACCACCCACCACCCCAAACCCCAACTTTTCCCGCTGGTGTCGTAGCCGACTAAGGGATTGATGATGGGCAGCAGCGTAATCATCGTGTACACATTACTGCGATCGACGATCCACTTGTCCGGCTTAGCGATTATGAGCATTATCCTCCTGATCTATACGCATAGTTAATAGGAGAGGCCTACGTCCAGCAGTGGACTGTTATACTGTGGCTGATGATGTATGTATGGAAGCAAATGTAACGCCACACTGGTATACAGTAATTTTTCCTTTAATTTTTTTACTTACATAATACCTACACGAAACTTGAAGATACCTACTAAAATGCTTTAGTAGTTAGCTACATTTCAGCAAAGTTAAATTAACTTACGCCTTTGGGAATATTGTAGCCGCAGATGATTGTGTCTTTAGTCAGTTGTCTACCGTTTCCAATCACCACTGGATACATTCTGGAAATAAAATGAACACAGAATTCTAATTTGTGAAAAGAAAATATACAATTTTTTTTTAGAATAAGCTATTATATTCTTGGTCACACTCACCTCAATACTTCCTTGACACAAGCTTTGAGATACGGCATTTGATTGATGTCTCCTGGCCTCATGTCTCTTCCTTGCAGTGCTTGTGAGACCTCCTTATAGATTTTCTCCTGTACATGTGGCCTTAGCGACAGTTGGTATAGAGTTGACGCTACGGCGTTTGAAGTCTGAAACGTTAGAAGTATGGAAATGTTGGATTTGTTTACCGAAATCGCGAAACGTCTGGTTTACGTGACTAAAGCTATCATTAATATTCAGCGAGGAAATGCTGCCGTGAGGAAATGACGAAATACCACAAGGGCCAGTTTTAGATAGTTAGGTACTTATAGATTAGTTAGATTTATGAACGTGTACATTATAAATGGTACAGAGATGTAAAGAAAGATAAAAATAATAGTGTACCGTAAGAAGGGGTAAACAGGAATAATGGGTAAATAGGAATGTAGAGTAAACTAGTCTGTTAGCCCAGGACAAACAGTCCAGTTTAGAATAACACATATGAAAAAATCTGTTGTTCTAAATTGGACTGTTTGTCCTGGGCTAACAGACCAGTTTACTCTAGGTTCTTATTTACATATTTACCCCACCATTCCTATTTACCTCGTTTCAGGCTATTCATATTTTTACGGCAATGATGAACGGGTAATGATAGCTATATAGTATCTTTGAGGCGCTACATAAATCGTAATTAACATTTTTGACAAAACGGTGATATCGGCCCATCTTTCCTTGTATTGGGTACCAAAGTCATCGACATGCATGCATACCTATTTCCTTAAGTTACCTACTTTGTCAATTACGGTTGAACCGTGAAACGTGAAACCGTGAAAAGTCTTCTGCCGTGTCATGCCTATCTCATCTAACTTGCGTTTTGAGGACATCTAGTAAGACGAGATAGGTGTTACACGGCAGTCTTGTAGAGGTATAATATCCTCAAACGCCTCAATAAATACCTATTTTATATCGCAGATAAGTAAACAAGGCAGTAAATATCATTAGGCAAATATGTAGTACGATCATGAATTGATGAGATTATTTGTTAAATTTAGATTCCCGAGAACATTATCTATAGAAGTTTCGCAACTTATGAAAGTTCTCAGCACAATGCTACCCAGGATCGAACTGCTTGGCGACGCGTGATTAAAAGCTAATATAATCCCAAGTAAATAGGAAGAATTCAGGCTGAACAGGAAGATTAGAGATTAAAGTATTACCGTGTCTATCCCTACTAAGAACATGTCTAAAGCAGCCACAGCAGCGACCCTGGTGCCGGCGGCTGCGACTAGATCTTGTAGAAGCGACTTGCTGGAGTTTCCTCTTCCTTCCTCCAGTGCTCTCTCCACGTGGCTCAGAGTTACACTGGAAACAACACAAGTAGATCTGAGTTCCATTTCACCTAAGATAAAAACATATAACTTCTATCCGCATGTATCTTAGTCGACTCTTATAACCCCCACAGGAAGAGATGGGGTAAG